>PVIU01013468.1:0-55699 GCA_004026605.1 Ondatra zibethicus | reverse complement strand
TGCAGCAGAAGCAGAAGCATGGAAGGGGCACACAAGGGAGAAGTGCCAGGGTGGGGAGGGGAGGGGGCAGAGGAGGGAGGCGGCAGCTCGGCGTCACAACATTCAGATCATGGTGTCCCCACAACACCCCTGTGAGGTAGGTTGGAAGGTGGCAACGATCGTCATGCCCACTTCACAGACAAGACTGGGACACAGAGGCGAGTGCACGAGAGGTGGCCTTGCCAGGCAAGGAGGGCCCAGTCCCCTCAGTGGGCTCCCTCCATCCCAGCAGAGCCAAGGCCGCCTGCAACAGTTACTTGGACATGGGGGATAAAGATGGTGTCTTTAAAAAAATAAAAGAATAAAAAAGAACAAAACCCAAAATAGTGATGCTGAGAAGGGGAAAAAAATAGACATTTTCTTCCCAAGTGGCCAGATTTTGAGCGAGCGGGTTCGGCAACCGGCATGGTGCCCAGTGCAGTCCCCACTTCCTGCCCCCACCCGGGACACCCCAGCAGTTCAGAGTTCCACCTTTTCGGCCAGTGCCCCCAGCACCCGACAACGTTGCACCAACAGCGGCTGCGGCTGCCGGAGGAGCCTCTTCCGTAAGCCTCTGCACCCAGCGGGCGGGCGCTTCCCAGCGGCGGGGCTGCGGGGCTCCGGGAGACTCTGGCCACGCGCCCGAGGCTGGCATCAAGGACACACCCCGCAGGGGAAAGGGTTTCCGGCGCTACCCACTAAGGCAGGATGGACGGTGGCCGGGGGTTGGAAGGAGAAAGGAGGAGGAGGAGGGTGGCAGTTCCCACTTGCCTGCTGCTGTCCCTGCTGGGTGGGAGGTGGCTGCGGGCCACCAGGGCCTGGGGTCTGTCCGTAGTAAGCGGCCTGCTGTCTGTAATACTCAGCCCAGGCGGCGCTGTAGTCGGGCTGGGAGCCAGGGGGTGCTCCAGGCCCCCCACCAGTGGCCACTTGCGCTATGGGCAGAGAGGATAATGAGCAGCTGGCAGAAGAACCCACATCCACCCGCAGTCCCATCCCCGGTCCCGCCCAGCAGCTCACCTTGCTTCTTGTAGTATTCTTCCCAGGCCTTGGTGTAGTCCTGCTGTGGGGGTGCACCAGGTTGCTGGGGCTGCTGGCCTGAAGAACACAGTGTCAGGGCAGCTGGATCCTGTGTGGAATGCCCCACTGCTCCCTGGCACTGAACTTACCAATTTTCTTGTAATACTCTTCCCAGGCCTTGGTATAATCCGACTGGCCAGTCGGTGGAGGCTGGGGGGGCTCCCCCTGTGCAGGTGGGGCTGCAGGGGCTGGGGCAGGGCCTGGCACAGGGCCTGGGGGTTGCTGGTAGTAGTGGGAGTAGTAGGCGGCCCAGGCAGCATTGGGGTCTGCAGCTGCTGCAGCAGCTTTGTCTACAGGAAGAGATGTCGGTTGAGGGAGGGCACAGCAGGTGGTCCGATGTCACCCCCAAATCTCCTACATGGTACTGACACTTACTTGGGTCATGGGGAGCAGGCGGTTGCCACTGGGGGTAGGTATTACCCCAGCCCTGAGGCGGGTACTGATGAGGAGGGGGACCACCGGCACTGCAGGGGAGGAGAGAGGTAGTCATGAGAGCTGGCTCGAGTGTGAATACAGGGGCTGGAGAGATGGCTCAGCGGTTAAGAGCACTGTCTGCTGCTCTTCCAGAGGACCTTGGTTCTGTTCCCAGCACCCATATGGCAGCTAATAGCTGTCTCTGACTCCACACACAGATAGACATACAGGGAAAATACCAATGCAAATAAAATAAAAATAAATTATTAAGAGTGTGAATACAGAAGCCCCTACCACACCTAAAGCTGGGGCTGGTGCACAGGATGGAGACCAAGGTCAAAAGCAGAGCAGTCTCTCAGGGCACCTATCAAACAGGTTGAACACAGCTCTTACTGTGCTTGAGGGGCAGGGCTGAGATAGGGCCTGTCCCTCCTGTGCCAGGGGCCCCAAAAGCCCATACATAACCCAGAAAGCCAATGAATACTCACTGTGGGGGTGCTCCTGGAGGCCCCTGGTTGAAGGGTCCAGGGTTGAAAGGCCCCATAGGTCCAGCAGGGCCTGGTCCTCCAGGGCCTGGTCCAACTGGGCAGAGGGGACCCTGAAGGAAAACATGGTAGCTGTGGTGAGTGGACCAAGGTGGGGGGGCATCTTTACCAGCACCCCATGGAACCCACCTCTATCTTCTCCTCAATGAGCTGCTTTGCATGGTCAATCTGCTGGGGTGAGCCCCGGATGACGAACAACTTGAAGTTGGGGTCCCCATTGGGTGGCAGCTGCCGAGATATCTCCACAAAGGCGCCCGTCTGCTGGTTAATGGCCTTCACATTCTCGCCGCCTGTGGGATGAAAGCTAGTGAAGGGCTGGCAAGTGCAGAACCAGGTACGGACGGGCAGAGCCTTAGGGACTCACCTCGGCCAATGACCAAGCCACACTTGTGGGTAGGAATGGAGAAGGTCATCTCTCCTCCAGGAGGGCCCCAGTTGCCTTGGCCCCGGCCCCGGCCCCGGCCCCCAGGGGGCATGCCAGGGGCCCCTGGAGGACCTGGGGGCCCACTCCGAAGGCTCTGAAGGAGGTCATTGATGATCCGGGCTGCATGTTCACACCGATCTGGGGGCCCCATGATGTGAGCAATCTTCTCAGGGCCTGTCCCGTCATCTGACATTCACACCAAGAAACAGTTACTTAAAGCAAAGTCAAGCTTCCTGACTGTGCCTTAGCTGGAGACCAGCTCCCCTAATTTGCTGCCAACATGCAGGTGAACTTTTGCCCAGAACATGCCCCCCTCCTTTCAGCATGGCACGAATGTCTTCCCACCCTTGGGGTCCACAGAACTAGCTAAACTTGGGGAGACAATGGTTTCCGAAAAGCAATCAACAGGAACTGGGCATCAACTTTCCATAAGCACAGAGGGAGGGCCTGCGAGAGGCAGGGGCAATACTAGTGCCTGGGCCAAGTTGGTGCCCACTGACCTTGCTTGAACTGGATGCGTACACCGGCATCATTCTGGATCTTCTTGATCATCTCTCCACTCCGGCCAATGACCACACCAACTGAATGCCGGGGTACAGGTACCTGGGAGGCCAGGAGGCATAGGGTCAGCCGGTGAGGCCCTAGCTCTGCCCTGTTCCTGCTGCCCACCTCTCTGGAATGCTTGCACTCACATCAATGCCTCCACCAACTCGAGATCCGTACTCATTGCGGTCCCCAAAGCCACCCTGGTCACGTTCTCGCAGGATGTCCATCACCATCTCACAGGCTTGCTGTGGACACAAAACATTGGACAATGGGCACAGGTAAGTATACTGCCCCAGCATCCACCCCCCTGGCACCTGTAAGGGTCCTCCACATCCCTTACAGAGAGCTGTCCACCCCAGGGAAGAAGTTGAAGGGCTAAGGAAAGAATGCTGCTGCCAGCAGCCAGGCAAGACCTCAGGCAGGCCTGACAGTGGAGCCTTCCAGAGATCATGCTGTCTGGGCACTCACCTGCACTTTGTATGGGTCCCCGATGATCCGCAGTGGTTTGTCCACATTTGTATTCTGGGAGCCATCTTGAATTAAAATCATCTTTACCCCAGCGCGCTCCTATAATGTTAAGTGCCTGTCAGAAGTGGGCTCTGACAGTGGCCCGCTGGGGACTGTGGGGACAAGTGTTCTGCCCTGTGCCACCCCGCACCTGCAGCTGCTTGATGGTCTCCCCGCCCTTGCCAATGACCAGGCCAGCCTTGCCAGCGGGGATCATGATCTCCTGCACCGTGCCATTCTGACCCCCATTGGCGTTATCATGGAACTGTCCTGGGGGTCCCCCACGGCCCCGTGACACGATGTCATCCAGCATCATCTTCGCCTTTCTGGAGAGAGAACAGGGTGAGCACTCAAGAGTGTGCTTCTGTCGCACACGCTGAGCAGGTGAGCTATCTGGCAAGGCCAAGGACCTGGGACTGCTCAGGATTGAGAGGGGTGTCAACTCATCTATACAGTTCTAAGGACAGGTCAGGTGGGAGGGACACACATGGGTGTCACTAACACCCAAAGGAGACCCAGCTGGGAACTTACTGGACAGACTCAGGGGCTCCAGTCAGGGACACGCTGCGCTCAGGGAGGCCACCACTATCTGCAGAGAAGAGGAGAGGCTCAGTGCCCAGAGGGCTGCTGTGGGGACAGGAAACTTCCAGAACAGCCTGCAACCCTCTCTGACAAATCATTTCACTCCTCTGCCAGAAGACAGCAGGAAGGCTGCTTTTTAAAATCTCACTGGGGAGGATGAAACTTGGGAGGCAAACATGCAGAGCACCACACGCCATCACCTAGCACCACGAGACCAAGGCAGGAGGATGGTGAGGGGAAGAGGGAGAGTCCAGAAATCAGTTCTGGGGCTCCTTAGTAGCATCCGGGATCCTGGCTTAAGTCTGAGGGAAAATCCTGAGCAAGGCCCTATAGGAGTGCTCCACAGCAGATCCAGCAGCCTCAGAGCCAGGAGGACCCCGCCACTCTGCTTTCTATGGCACTAATCCGTATTCCATGCCACCTGGAGAGAGGTGCCCCCATGCCTAAATCCACATTTGCCTATGCTACCCCACATATAAACAGTAAAAACATCGGGTAGGGATATGTCTCAGGAAGCAAAGATACTCATCACCAACCCCGATGACCTGAGTTCAATCTTTGGACCCCATCTGATAAAAAGAGCCAGAAAGCAGCATAGACCCACAGGCTCTGATCACCCTAACCAGAGCGGACCTCTGAACTCCACGTGTGCGCTGTGGCAGGTGCACCCCCCACAAACACAAAAGAAATAAATACAATAAAAATACAGAGTAGAGGAGGGTTCCAGCCACTGTGGCGCCTGTCGCTGTTAATGGCAGTGCTATGTGTAAGCCTAGGAAGTACCCACCCAGCAGAGCCAGCTCTGCCCAGGGTCCCAGGCAACTTTAGGTGAAGGGCCATACCTGGTGAGATCTGAACCTTGCAGCCTGAGTCCTGCTGGATTTTGTTAATCTGCTCACCACCTCTGCCAATGACTGGGTGGGAGGAAAAGAAGAAAGGTAAAGGCCAGGAAAGGGCACCCAGACCAAGGCTCCCCACCAGTGGCCCCTTGGACTCCACCCTCATAACGGGGCCCCACACTCACTTAAGCCCACCATGCCGTCCGGGACCCTATACTCTTCTGTCATAGAGGTCCTGTGGGAAGAGACACTGAAGATCAGCCTCCAGCTGAGGAGAGACCCCATCTCATCTGGAGACGAAGGCCTGGACCCTTGAAATCCCAGGACTTCTGCTGTACACTATCACTAACAACCCAAGTGCAAAAGCTTCAGGGCCAGAGTGAAGAATGAAGATACCAGTTTACAAGTGGCATGGGTTGTCCCATTTCCTCAGGTAGGAACAAGCATTTGAATTTCTTTTTTTCTTGAGACAGGGTTTCTCTGTGGCATAGTCCTCGATGTCCTGGAACTAGCTCTTGTAGACCAGGCTGGCCTCAAATTCACAGAGATCTGCCTGCCTCTCCCTCACCAGTGCTAGGATTAAAGACGTGCACCACTGCCCAGCAGCACTTGAATTTCTTGTTTTTGGAGACAGTGTTCCGTGTAGCTTTGAACAGATCCCCTGCCTCTACCTCCCATGTGCCAGGGACCTTGCCTGTGGTCTTTGTTTTTTGAGACAGGGTTTCTTTTTTGTGTAGCCTTGGCTGTCCTAGAACTAACTCTGTAGATCAGCTGGCCTTGAACTCAGAGATCTGCCTGCTTCTGCCTCCTAAACGCTGGGATTAAAAGTGTGTGTCACCACTGTTCAGACTAAACAATTTCCTTTTTTTTTTTTTTTAATATTTTACATGCACTGGTGTTTTGCCATGGGTGTTGGGTGCCCTGGAACTGGAATTACAGTTGTGAGCTGTCAAGTGGGTGCTGGGAATTGAACCCAGGTCCTCTGGAAGAGCAGTCAATGCTCTTAACTGCTGAGCCATCTCTCTAGCCCTGCCTGTGTTTTCTTGGAACACGGTGCTGGGGAGGGAATCCAGGGTGGGTGTTCTATTGGCTGAGTTACAGCTTCTTCACCACCTTGGACATTTTCATACCACACTGACAGTCCAGACATCAGTAAAAAAGAGGCTCACCACACAGTTCATCTCTATTGTATTTCAAGAAATTACAGGCTCATTCAAAGAAAATCAGTGGCCTGTCCCAATAACCTGGTCAGATTCACCCTAGGCAATCTGAGGCAGCTGGGCAGCAGCAGAGACCCACAGGCTCTGAGTACCCTGGGAGCATCTGTCCAGTCCTAGCCAGTGCTTCTGAATGCCCAGCCTGGGAAAGGGAGGGACAGGCAGAGCAGTGAGGAGCAATGTTGCTCCCATGGTCACACACCTTGCCCCCACTGCCAGCACCCAAACCAAAGACACCAGGAGGCCAGGGAACAGCTTACCTGGGGGGAGGATGGATGGGTCCCAGTTGAGAACCAATAGCTGAGGAAAGAAATTCAAAGCAGAGCCTAGTTTAGAGCCTATTTAGGCTCCACAACCCCAACCCATGATGTTCCTGCTTATACCAGGGGCAAATGGTACCCAAGCATAGCCCTGTGCCTGGATCTCATCCTGAGGGCACTGTGGCCTCTTCCCATGAAAGCCCCTGTGTAAGCTTTTGCATGTTTCAAATTCCATAGGCTCGAGGACCCTTAAACCTTCTGAGACACTACACAGGTCTCCCGGACACCCAATGCCCCCAATACCCCCATGCCCACACACCAGCGGACTTACAGTCTCCCTGGGAAGCCAGTTTCTTGCTGTCTGGCTGGTCTGTGGATGAGAGAGACTGTCAGATGCGAAACCACCCACCCGCACCGCCTCAACCCCAAAGCTGGTGCGGCATGTTCCAGGCATAGTCACCACCATCCCGTATGACAGCAGAGATGGAGGGTTAGAAGGTGCTGGCCCAGAGTGACAAAGTTCACTTTTAACATCAGTAATATCACGGGGTCCTTCCAGATTAGAGCCGGACGTACCCAGGGAACAAGTGCCCTGCTAGGAGCAACCTTGGCGATGTTGTGCCCTGTGCTGTCTCCCACAGGAAGGAACGGTCTTGAGAACCTAACACAATCGACCTGCCCTTCTCTCAGCTACCTGACACCTCAGGGTGACAGATGGAACAAAAACTGGGCGACTCCCCTGTCTTAGAGCCCCACTGGGACAAAGTACTCCTCTCAGCCCCAGGCTTCCCTCCAGGGTGAAAGCCAGTCACTGCCGCCACCAGGAGTTACCTCCATCTTCCAGCTGTCTCTTTTGGCCCCCAAAACCGAAATCGGGAGTGTTGTTATTCACGGTGGTAGCAGCATCACCTCCAATTTTGGCTGCAATCTAGGGTGAGGTAGGAAGTACAGACAAGTTACCATCTCAAGCAACCCTCAAGTTCACCTCTGCCTTGGCCTGGAATGGCGGCTCCAGATTTTGGGAGTATAGACACTCTGGAAACTTTTAGGAAAGTCTCTCCGCAGACTCCCTGTTCTCCCTTAATGGCAGAACCTGTGTTCACAGGCTACAGCACTTAGCAGGAGGACAGGAACCCTGGGTCACCTCACACAAGTGGCCTGGGCAGCAAACAGGACTTCAGTGTGGTCCTTCCGACTTTCCTGTCTCTCACCTGACATCTTTACAAAAAATCCTGAGACATCGCAACCAAACTTTTGTCTTCAAAGCACCTGACATCCCCATATGACCAAAAAAAAAAAAAAAAAAAAAAAGCCCCTCTGGGATACAGCAGAGTTCTGAGTACACAGAGCACCTTCACATTATCCCCAAATGAGCAAACACACACCCCAAATCCTGAACTCAGGAACCAGACTAGTCTACTATAAGAACCAAAAGTGTGCTTATCCTTGACCGAAAGTGTCATCCCGACTGACAGCACCATGCCACTTATTCAACACTGTGGGGAATGACCAGAAGGCATGCTAGAACCCACCCCTCCTTGCAGTGAGGAAGGCAAAGACAACGGAGAGGGCAGTAACCCAATGGTTTCTCCCACCTTGGGAGGAGCCAGTCCTTCGACCAGAGGCCCCAGGACAACCCCTGGGCAACACCATCCATTGTGAGCCTGGGCCATTTAACTTTTACATGAAGAGAGTGGGGTTGTGAGCAAAGTTGAGCTGGGTTACACCAGCACATGTCACTTCTATAAGCTGTCACCAAACAAGTCATGTTCCCAAAGGAAGACAGACAATTCTTTTGAACTAACTCAAACAGAAAAGAGCAGGTGCCTGGTGTCCGCCTTCCTCATCTCACTCCAAGGCCCAGGCTCACCAACAAAGGGTCCTCTCTTTACCATCCAGATCCAAGAGGAAGGACTTCTCCCCAAGCATCACCAAATCCCTTCCCAGGGAAGAGACAGAAATGGGCTGGTTTGGGGACCTGTCCTGATTGGAAATGGTAATAGATGTGTGTAAAGCAAGATCTATAAGGTAGGTGTTGAACTTCTGGGAGAGTCCAAGTATGTGCTAAGCTGGGTCCCCACCTTCTAAGTATGTGCTGACTCTTCGAACCCCGATAGTGGTTCCCTAGCATCCTTGAATGAAACTTTTGCAAACCCTGACGTGGCTCTTGGAGACCCTAAGATTACAATACAGGCTCTCATGGGTTCCAAGAAGGGTCTCCCAGCACCCCTGACCTCATCCCGGTCTTGCAGTCCGGGAGTCCTCATGAGCCCTAAGAGCAGTTCCCTAACAGACTGCATCATGTCTTCTAAGAGGGATCCTCGACTGCATACCCAGGAGTGGATCTTGGGGACATCCTCATAATGCCCAAGCTCAGGCCTCTGCAAAACCAGAGAACCTCTTCAAATCATAACCCCCCTGGGATTCTGGGGTGGTCCATCAGAATACAAGGCCGTGTTTCCTGAATGGAAATGCAGAGTGCAAGCTTTGGGGGTGGCTCTTGGGGACACTGTCCCAGACTGCGAGCTTTGTGGGTCCTAGAGGAATCCTCCAGTACACTCAGGAATGGTTCTGGGGAACTCCGAGCTTGTAACCCTCCTAAGAGAGACCTGATGCAAGTTCAGGACTGGGACTCGGCGACCCCCAAGGCTGCCAACACTCATCCAGTGCTAAGTCTGGTTTTCGGGAACCCCCTCTGACTGAACCCCTAACCCGAAACACGCAGAGGGTCACCCTCATACCGAGGTGGCCCCAGACTCCCCGCCCCGAGCCCGCCGCCCACGTGACCCTCCCGCGACCCCGCGCGCGCCGCCGCCCCCTCCCCCGCGCGCGCACGCGCCTTCGCGGCCTCCTCACCTGGCGGGCCCGCTGCACGGCGTCGGCGAAGGCGTCCTTGCGGATCCCCGGGCCGCCACCACCGGGAGGCTGCGAAGGGCCCCCGGACGCGCCTCCTCCACCCGGGCCGCCGCCGCCGGGGCCTCCGCCGCCCCGGTCTCCCGCGCCCGGCGGGCCAGGCGGAGGGCCTCCTCCCGCACCCGCGGCTCCTCCTCCTCCGCCGGCAGGAGGCGGCGGGCCGGGCGGGGGGCCTCCGGTGCTGTAGTCCGACATGGAGCGGCGCGGACGGGCCTGGCGTGGAGGCTTCAAGCTGTGGAGGAGGCGGCGGCGGCGGCTCAACGCGGGAACAAGGCCTCGCTCCACACGGCCGCGGAGCACGATGGGAAGCCAGCGGCTGGGAAGACGACGCGGGGGGGGGGGGCGAGAGGGGCACCTCCTCCCGCCGCCGGCGTGACGGACGGCGCGGAGCAGCCAGTAGAATGCGGCTGTCGCTCTGCGCCGACCAATCGTGGGCCGTGAATCCGGGCGACCAGTCAGGCTCCCGCAAGGCTCAGGGGGCGGGAGGTGCGTAGTGACTGACGACTATAGGACTCAATAAACCGTGGGCTGCTGGAGCTGGGCGGGCAGTTCGAAGTCACGCGAGAAGACAGGAGGCCAATGAAGCGTGAGTTCCAGATTCGCTGGGCGGCTCCAGAACGAGAGTGTTGGCTCCGTCCAGTCACGTGGACCTGGAGGCGGGGCTTAGCGAAACAGCTCCTGGATGAGTGGGCGGGCCCTCGGTGAGATAGTTGTGAATACCAGCCAGTGAATACACGCGGGAGGCGGTGCTTGTCAAGATTGGCAGACATTTAACCCAGTCTCTGAAGCGTTTTGGGGTGATGTGCTTGGATTTGGACTTGACGGCTTAGACTCCATGTCCCTCGACTTCTGAGCCAATGGCTGAGCGACAGGAGCAAGCATTAGATGATTGACATCTCCCTGAACAAATAGCAGCGACGGAAGTAATAGCGCCCTGTTTTGATGGGCGCGCACCTGCATTGGGTGGAACCCGTTACCAGACGGCGAGAGCGGATTAGCGGGAGCCGGAGTGAATGGCAGCGGACGTGGGCGGTGGTGCCCTGCCGCCGGAACTACGGCCTGACCTCTAGATCAGCGCACCAGCAGCCTGTCTCTGGGAGGACTTGCACGTGGCCTGCTCGAAGCCTGGAGGATCTGTTTATGGGGATGTGGGCGGCCCTAGGTTTGGTGAAGAACCCAGGGGTATCCCGGGTCTTCCCTCTCATCCCGAGGACCTAGAACCTGTATTTCTTCCAGTACTCATGGCACCAACTTCTCAAATTTACTGCAAGCCTGTTTCTAAACTGGACCCAGGTCCCCACAGAGGTTCACGCTCCCAGCTCCCAACCCAGGACTTACCCTGGACAGGATCCCCCTTACAGGGGATCTAAAATCCCCAGCTAACACCCTGGATCCAAAAATCTCAGGTCCCTACAGGAATTTTTAAGCCCCTTGTTTCCCAGGCCCTCAGGGTGGGGATTGAATCCAGGACCTTGCTGGGCAAGCTCTCTTCCGCTGACATACGCCCCCATATTCAGATTCCCCACCCTGAACCAGCTAATCCCAGACAGAGACAGCCAAAACTATCTTTATTCTTTGTCCACACCTTCTGTTTGACGAGCCTGCAACAAAGCAGGCTGGCCTATCAAATCAACTCAGACTGTATCCTGCAGGAGGGAATCCCAGCACTTCTAACCCTAGCCCTGGATGGCTTTTGCAAACCAAAATGGCCCTAAAGCCTGAGCCTTAGTGGGCTTTCTGGGACCCAGAGACACTGGGAATTCCATTCTCTTTTTGTTCGGGGCATGTCATCTGCTCAGGACTTGTACACCCAGGGTTTTCTTCATGGCTTCGTACACCACGTAGCTGATACCGCCTGCTGGTAACACCTTCAGTAATGTGGGCGTCATGCCTCTGTACAGCCCAGGCCAGCCCTGTTGACTCAGTATTCGCCGGAAGACTCCCAGCATGGTGGGGTTGGAGCCCTCCACAGTGTCTGGAGATAGACAAAGACAAATTCAGCACTGGGTCTGTTGTGAGATGTCACTGTCAGTGTGAGAGGATCTGGGTCATATTTTGGACAATCTTGTAGAGATCGTTCGGTTATTGCCATGTATGTATTTTGAGATGGTTTTATGTAGTACAGGCTGGCCTAGAATTCCATATGTAGCTGAGGCTAGCTTGGACTCCCGATCCTTTTGACTCTACCTCTTGCTGAAATTACAGCACTGCCACACCCCGTTTACCCCTGGCTACATGCATGGGCACACGCTACATACTGTATCAGGCTGAGCTCCAGCTCCAGCCTCAAGGTATGTCACCAAAGATGATCTGGAATTCCAGATCTTCTTGCCTCCACTTCCCAAGTGATGGGGTGACTTCTGAGAGCCGGGATTAGACTGGTGAGTGAGCATACGATTTGGTAGGTTCATAGACGGGTTTATGGAGAGGCTGGAAGTTTGTGGGGAAGGATGATAAATTCAGAAAGCCAGGATGAGGTAGGGACGGGGCCAGGCTGACCTTGTGCCTGCATCCGTGTGCGCACCAAAGTCAGCGGGTAACTGGCCATCTGGCCACAGGTCGAGGACAGTGTTACAGATGACAAACTGACCAGGCCACTGGGGTCTGTCATGTCCCTACCCGACTTCTGCCACAAATACCGGAGTAGCTGCAAAAGGAGGCAAGAATGCTAATTTTTTTTTTTTCTTCTGAGACAGGGTTTCTCTGTAGCTTTGGACCCTGTCCTGGAACTAGCTCTGTAGACCAGGCTGGCCTCGAACTCCCAGAGATCTGCCTGCCTCTACTTCCTGAGTGCTGGGATTAAAGGTGTGCGCCACCACCGCCTTGCAAGAGTGCTATGATAATGACTCAGAGTCAAGATGGGCTTGATGGTGCACGCCTTTAATCCCAGCACTGAGGGTGGGGAGGGGGCAGGGGCTGGAGGATCTCTTTAAGTTTGAGGCTAGCCTAATCTACATATTGAGTTCTACATTTGCTGAGGCTACATATTGAGACCCTGTTTTAAAAAACAACAGTCTTGGGGCTGGAGAGATAGCTCAGTGTTTAAGAGCACTGACTGCTCTTCCAGAGAACCTGGGTTCAATTCCCAGCACCCACATGGCAGCTCACAACTGTCTGAAGATCCAGTTGCAGGGGATCTGACACCTTCACACCAATGCACATAAAATAAAGTCAAATAAACCATAACAATATTTTAAAAAAACAAACAAACAACAGTCTTTGGATCTCTGAGTTCGAGGCTAGACTGATCTATAGATGGAGTTCCAGGTAGCAGAGAAACCTTACCCTAACCCTAACCCTAACAAATGGTCTGGAGAGATGGCTCAGCAATAAAGAGCATTAGTTGTTCTTGCTGAAGACTCAAGTTCAGTTCCCAGCACCCAAATGCTGACTTAAATATAATCTAAAAAAAAAAAAACAAAAAAAAATTTGAGGGAAAGGGGCAGGGAGAGAGCTATGGGCTGACCTGGAGTCAATGCTCTCTTCTCTGGGGACACACACCTCATAGACAGCCAGATCAGTGCAAGCATAGGGCACGATGCCCAGCATGTTGGGCAGATAGCCTCGGTACAGCGCTTGGGTGCCATCCCGTTCTAAGATCTGCCTGGCACAGTCCAGAAGTCCTTTATACTGGCCGGTAAGGCGAAGGGTCAGCCGAGTCTTGAGTACCTGGAGAGGAAGAGGAGGTCCGTTTGGTTAAATACTCTCAGGCAGGCTTGTCACCCCACCTGGTATTGGTAGGTGGAGATATTGTCAAGGGTACCAGGTTTCAGTTGTGCATTTGCAGCACTGGGCCACCTACATGGAAAGAGAGGACTGCACTGACCTGACTGTTCTTGTTATAATACCTGAGGGGTTGAGCTTTTTCAAGAAAAGAAGTTTAGGGCTGGAGAGATGGCTCAACGGTTAAGAGCACTGCCTGCTCTTCCAAAGGTCCTGAGTTCAATTCCCAGCAACCACATGGTGGCTCACAACCATCTGTGATGAGATCTGGTGCCCTCTTCTGGTGTGCAGGCATATATGTAGACAGAATATTGTATACATAAGAAATAAATAAATATAAAAAGAAAAGAAAAGAAGTTTAAACCCAAGTCTGGTTAACACACCCTGGAGGATTTCAAACTCCAGGCTAGCCTGGGCTACATAGCAAGACTCTTTCACAAAAAACAGTAGGCTGATGCAGTGGCTCATTTGATGGAGGGCGTGCCTAGTACAAAGCCTTGAGTTTCATCTCACATAAGCTGGGAGTGGTGGCATGCACCGGTGATCTCAGTGCTCAAAAGTAAAGATGGGACAGGAAGTTTAAAGCTGTCTTCCTACACGGCGAGTTCCAGTTCCGCCTGGTTACAATGAAACCCTGCCCCCCACTCCTTTTTGAGACATGACATCACTATGTAGACTAGGCTGGCCTGAAACCCACCATGTAGACCAGGCTGGCCTCAAATTCACACAGATTCTCCTGTTTCTGCCCCAGAGTGCTGGAATTAAAGGCGTGCACCACCACCACACCCAGCCTGAAACCTTGTCTTCAAAACAAAACAAACACCCAAGCCAACAGGACCCCAAGACATCATCTAACCATAATCAGTGCCCAAATTCCCACTCTGTATTTGTTTGAGACTGGGTCTCTAGTAGCCCAGGCTAGCCTCTAGTTTGCTGCGTAGCTGAGGATGGAGAGCGCAAGGCCAGGCTGGGTTACATGAGACTTCATTTCAAAAGCAAAAAAGAGGCAATGCAGTAAGGCATTTGCTGCTAAGCTTGATCCTGGAACCCATGTGGTAGTTCCAGGTCCTGGGGATCCGATGCACTCTTCTGATCTCTGCAGGCACTCCATGTACATATACAGACACACCAACAGAATTTCACAAAAACAGACGGGGTAGTGGGATATAGCTCAGTGGTTGAATGCTTGTCTACCATGTGCAAAACCCCTGGACTCAACCCTCATTGGTGCTTCTGACCCCCAAGAAGAGAGGCATCACATACACACACCAACACCAGCACATACATTAACATACACACCAGGCATGCACATACACACACACACACACACACACACACACACACACTACCAGAAACAAAAACTTAACTTCTGAAATACAAAAACGTCTCCCAGTTTTGTTTTTTTTTTTTTTTTCACAGGATCTCACTTTGTAGGTCTGGCTGTCCCGGAACTCACTCTGTAGACCAAGCTGACCCTCAACTCACAGAGATCCACCTGCCTCTGCCTCTGGAATGCTGAGCTTAAGGATGTGGCCCAGTCTAAAAGTCTACTGGGGACTGTAGAGGTGGGTGGCTTGGGCCCTGCAAACCTGGAGAGTCAGCGGGCACATATGTCCTTACATGTCTGGGAGAAGGGCACAGAGCCACACAAGGTATGTCCTGCATTGGTAGGAAAGGCAGCCTGGGGGGTGGGGGAGCGCCTAAAGGGCAAGCCTGTGGCCTGATGTCACACAGCAGCGCCATCCTGGCGAACTGTAGAGGAGCGCTGAGGCTGGCTTGGGAAAATCTTCAGCTTCTGCTGGTTCTCTGTGCACCTGCCATCCCCGCACTCAAGAGGCAGAGGGAGGAGGGTCAGGAGTTTAGCGTCATTTTTACTACATGGCGTGACCAAGGCCATCCTGGGCTACACTTTAAAACAAACAAATCCCAGAAGATGCCTCAAAGGCCCATACAGGTTTCTTTAAAACCTCGCTAATGTCCAGACTCGAGTCCCAGATCTATGGAGCCCACCAGAAACTGTCTACTGTTCAGAGGCGCCTTCTCGGCCATCCTCCCGCCTGGGGCCATTGATGTGAGCGACTTCTGACCGGTTCCGGACAACCAAGTTTTCTGCCATCCCGTGACCGACCAGAGTCTGATCGTGGAACTTCTGGAGCTCCAGGCCCAAGTGCGGGGCAAAGCGGCTGCGCGGTACCATTTTGAGGACGTTGGCGGGGTGCAGGGGGCTAGGGCAGTGCCCGTGTTATCTGTCCAGCCTCTCTGTTTAGAGAACTTATCCCTGAGAGGCAGCTGTCAAGATGCCTGGTTCCTTTCTGGCAAGCAGCAGGTAGCTAAAGAAAACCAGCAGGTAGCAAAGGGTGTCACACTACATCAGACCTTGCTTCGGCTGCCCCAGTACCAGACTGATCTCTTGCTCACCTTCAATCAGCCCCCCTCTAACAACAGGTCTCTTGGCCCTGAAAACCTGTCATGTCCACCTTGGAGCCTGGGTAACTTTGAACAACTGGTGACTAGTTTGGCTCTTCACGATCCCAACATCTTTGGTCCCCAGTAAAGATGGTGGGACATAACTGCTGCTGAGGACTCAGGGACCCAATTCTGAGAGGGGGAGTTTCTTTCCGCTTCCTCTCTGGACATAAACATAAGACACCTCCTCTGCGGAAATAAGCTTGCTTTATAAACAATAAAAATAAAACAAACAAATCATCTCACATTCATTTCTCTCTCCTCCCCCCACCCCCAGTGTCAGAATTTGAAATCTCTGAGAACGTTTGTAAGTCTATAGGAAAGTACATAGCCGATCTCTGGGGTTGTCAGAGACAAGGGATAGGCCATCTGGGGACAGATCAGCACAGGGCATACAGCAAGGAAGAGAAGCTGCAGGTGGGGTGATGGCTCGGAGGTGAGAGCTTGCCTAGCCTGAGGGAGGTCCCAAGTCCCATCTCTAGCATCCGAGAAAGAAAGAAATGAAGGGGAAAGTTGTATTTAGTGTCTATGATCCCAGCACTTGGGACCCACGCAGGATGACGACTGGTGTTCTGGGCTATGCTGTGCTCAAGCTTGAAAACCTGTGTCAAACAAATAAAATAGAGCCAGGCAGTGGTAGCGCACACCTTTAATTCCAGCACTCAGGAGGAGACAGGAGAATCTCTGTGAGTCTGAGGACAGCCTGGTCTACAGAGCAAGTTCCAGAAACCCTGTCTCAAAAGCTAAAACAAACACAATGAGACACAGAGAGAGAGAGAGAGAGAGAGAGAGAGACAGAGACAGAGACAAAGGGCAGGAGGGTAAAGGAAAGTGAGGAGCGAGGAAGGTAACAGGGGAAGACAGGAGGGAGAAAAGATGGTGAGGGAGTGGCCCAGAACCAGCCCTGGCCACTCAGGTTCTCCGGCCTTACCTCCATGGGGTTGATGAGAGTCTGGGAGATGGCCACAGCCAGGGATCCCGCCATCACCCGCTCCTGGAAGGGCGGGTAGTCCTGCACACAGCAGAAGAAATTCTTACACTGCAAGGGAAGGAGGAGTGAGAGAAGCCGCCAGCCGCTGTGCACCAGGAGGGCAGAGGGTCGCGCTGCACGCTGGGGCCTTGCTCTGTGGAAAGTCACCCCAGACTCACCTGCTCAAACACAGAGAACTTGATGGCGTATTCCGGGGCGATCTTGAGCACGTTGATGCCATTGCCCCTCCAGAGCGAGCGAACACCTCCCTCCTGGATCAGGCTCCACAGGCCACTCAGCAGGTGCCTGAAGTTACTCTTGGAGGAGTACACCTGGGAAGCGAGAGGGGTGAATAGCTCTGAGAGATCCTACCAGGTATCCCCAGCTCCTCACTGGGGGGATTCTAGGCGGGGCTCCACCCTGACCACGCCCCCAGCCCCTCACTGGGGGAAGGGGTCTAGGCAGGGCTCCACCCTGACCGCGCCCCCAGCTCCTCACTGGGGGGATTCTAGGCGGGGCTCCACCCTGACCACGCCCCAGCCCCTCACTAGGGGAAGGGGTCTAGGCAGGGGCTCCACCCCTGAGCCAAGTCCCTAGCCCTCTTTTTATTCTATATTTTGACACATGGTCTTCTCATTAAAATTGTCCAAAGTGGCTTTGAAGTGGAGATCCTCCCGCTTCAGCCTCCGGAAACAGCTGGGGTCACAGGCCTGTGCCGCTGGTGGATCCACCTATTTAGTCCTCACACTTATCTAAAACCCACTGTGGCCAGCTTTGGCGAAGCTGGTCTGTAAGCCCAACTCTTTGGGAGCCTGAGTCAGGAACACTATAGTTCTCCTTTCTGGGCTACAGAGTGAGTTCAGGGCCAACCCGAGCAACTTACTGAGATATCTAAAAATAAAAAGTGACAAGGGGGCCACGGGAGTGACCGTCCAGTGGTCAGAGCCCTGCCGGTGCTGTTGAGGAACCTGATTCCCTTCCCCGCGCCCACATGGAGGCTCACAACCACCTCGAACTCCAGTTCGAGCGAACCCATCGCCCCCTGTTGTCATGCAGTGGCACTGCATGCATGCGGTGCGCGGACATGGGGTCAAACTCTTACTCTTATAAAATAAAAATAAATGTGTTTCCAAAAAGAAAGAAAGGAGGGCTGGGAATGTTGTTCAGCAGCGGGGGCTTCTCTAGCATGTGTGAAGCCTTGGGGTCCATCCTCAGTCCCTTCCATGCCCGCACGTCCCTCTGCAAACACCTCAGAGATATCACCCACAACCCGCAGACCTCCAAACCTTTTAACTTGGACTGTGTTGCTCTCTGTGACTGGAGTTCTCTGAGCCCAGTCCCAGGCACTACTTCCTGTCCCCATCACCCGCAACTCCAGTCTCAGCTCCACTTTATGAGACCTCTCTGTCGGGACCCAGGCTCTCCTGAGCTCCACCAACTCCATCTTCTCCACCCCTCTCCACCATACTGTCCTCCAAAGGGCTCCAGCCCTGCAGACAAACCTGCATGTATACCCTGGCTCGGTCCAGGGGGGCCGTCCCTGTGCGAGACACTGCCCCAGCCATGGCTCCTGAGAGCAGAAACTTCCACAGGGCCTCCTTGTTCTCCTCTTCCAAGACATCCACAGGGACCATCAGCCGCTCTCCTGTGTCCAGAACCTGCAAGAACATCCAGTGTCGGGCCACACTCAGCCCTGAAGGAGCTCGCTCCTTACAGAGTCCACTCTGCTTTTCTTTGCTGCCTTGATGTGGACAATTCTTTGGAGGGGGTGATTTGATGGTTTCGCTTGTTTGTTTTGTGACAGGGTTTCTCTGTGTAGCCCTGGCTGTCCTGGAACTCACTCTGTAGACCAGGCTGGCCTGGAACTCAGAGATCCACCTGTCTCTGCCTCCCGAGTGCTGGGATTAAAGGTGTGTGCCACCATGCCCAATTGATTTCTTTCTTTCTTAGTGATTTACTTATTTTTATTTGTGTGTGTGTGTGTGCATACATGTGAATGAAGGTACCCCAGGGGGCCAGAAAAAGCCATTGGTCTCACAGGAACCGGAACTACAGAGGTTGTGGGCCACCATGTGGGTGCCGGGGCCTGAGCACTCAGCCTCTGAAAGAGCTCAATGCTGCACTCTGTTTTTCCACCCTTGTGTGTATGTGAGAGTGCAGGCGAGCGAGTGTGTGCAGTGCTGTGGGTGAGAGTGTGTGATGTGTGTACAATGTGTGTGTATGAGAGAGAGTGCAGGCATGCGAGTGTGTGCAGTGGTGTGTGTATGTGAGTGTAGTGATGTGTGTGAGAGTGTGTGTGCAGCGATGTGCATGTGTGAGTGTGTATAGGCCAGAGGCTGACGTTTCTCTGTAGCTTTAGAGCCTGTCCTGGAACTAGCTCTTGTAGACCAGGTTGACCTTGAATTCACAGAGATCCACCACAGCCTGGCTGACCTTGAACTTCTGATGCCTTGCCTGCAACCTCCTGAGTGCTGGGTAATGGGTGTGAACCACCTCATGGTCTCACCCCCCAGCGCTGGGGTAGTGAGTGTGAACCACCTTATGGTCTCACCCCCCCCAGTGCTGGGACAATGGGTGTGAACCACCTCATGGTCTCATTCTCTGGTGCTGGGGTAATGAGTATGCACCACCTCATGGTCTCATCCTCCAGTGCTGGGGTAGTGGGTGTGAACCACCTCATGGTTCATGTGTGGGGGTGGAGGTGAGGGAGGGGGCAGGGATGGGTTGGGTGGACCAGGGGTAGAGCTTTTCTAAATAAGACCCTGACCCTCTTAAACAAGATCTGAACCCTCGAACAAGGTTGCTTTACCTCGGGATGGACTCCCATAGCTGCTGAAGGATTAGGGTCTTGGTCTCAGTGTCCCTGGGGCATCTAGCTGGCTCCCAGCTGAGAGTGGCTGATTGCCTGCTTGTGAATTTAGGGGCAAGGGAGGATGAGGTCACAAGAGTGCTTGTGAGCTCGCGGGCATGATGGGTAAGCAGTGCAATTACTCTTGTCTCCCCATGGTGTGCACATCTAATCCTGCAGCCCAGCAAGAGCTAGTGTGGTCCTCTGAATGGTGCCTAAACAACAGTTTTCCTTTGTTTTGTTTTGAGACAGGCAGCCTTGAAGCCCGGACTTGTCTCAGACTCACCAAGTAGCTGAGAATGACCTTGAATTCCTGATCCTCTCGCCTCCACCTCCCAAGGCAGGAAGCAGGATGGCGTTAGTGTTGAAGGAGAGCTTCCGCGTGGCCAGATGGAGGGCTCTGGAGGTACCGATGGGGTAGCTGTGCGGCCCAGTGAGCGCGCTCTGGGCGGCCACATCTGCGGACAACAAACCTTCTTTTCTGAGACAGCTTTCTCTGTGTAGCCCTGGCTGTTCTGGAACTTGCTTTGTACAGCAGACTGGCCTCTGCCTCCCAAGTGCTGAGATTAAAGGTGTGTCTCACCACCACTAGGAATATTAATTTTTTTGGAGGGTGGGGATCAGTGAGACAGGGTCTCATGTAGTCCAGGCTAACCTCAAAACTTGCTATGCAGCCAGCAATGACCCTACACTCCTGATCTTCTGTCTTTACCAGTCCAAGTGCTGAGATGACAGGCGTGTGCCACCTCACCCAGGTTTAAAGAGAGGCAGGGTTCCTCTGTTTAACAGTCCTGGCTGTCCTGGAACTCGATTCGTAGACCAGGCTTATCTGGAGTTCACAGAGATGCGCCTGCCTCTGCCCTTGGAGAGCTGGGATTAAAGGCGTATACCACCACCGCCCAGTGTGTGTGTGTGTGTGTGTGTGTGTGTATGTGTGTTGGAAAGATGGTTCAGCCAGTAAGAGTGCATATTGCTCTCAAATTGGGCGGCGGTGGCGCATGCCTTTAATCCCAGCACTTCGGAAGCAGAGCCAGGTGGATCTCTGTGAGTTCAAGGCCAGCCTGGTCTACAGAGTGAGTTCCAGGAAAGGCACCAAAGCTACAGAAAACCCTGTCTCGAAAAACAAACAAAATCGACAAAAAAAGAAAACATTGCTCTCACAGAGGACCTGGGTTCATTTCCTAGCACCACGCTAGGTGGCTCACAGCCACTGCAGCTCCAGGGGATCTGAGGCCTCTGGCCGTCACACACAGATCAGATACACACAACAAATCAAATCTTTAAAATGTACTATTTGGGTGTGTGTGGAGGTCAGATGACTGTTTTGTGGACTCCACTCCCTCCTTCCACTTGCATGTGAGTCTCAGGGACCAGATTTGGGTGGTCAGGGCCTCACTTGTGGTGTGTGTGTGTGTGTGTGTGGGCATGTGAGTGCAGTGTCCTCAGAGGCCAGAAGAGGGCGTTATATCCTGGAGTTGCAGCTTTAGGTGATTGTGAGTCATCATGTGGGTGTTGAGACTGCAGCTCGGGTCCTCTGCAGGGAGCAGTGGGCTCTCAACAGTGAACCATTTCTCCAGCCTGCTTGCTGTTTATAAATGGAGTGGAAACTGAAGCTTCCAACTCTTGGAGAAGAGGGAAGAGGAGAGGGGCAGAGGAACGGGAAAGGAAGGAAAAGGGGGGGAGGTGATAGAGGAGAAGCAAGAAAGTAGGGGAGAGAGGAGGGAAGGAGGAAGTGGGAGATGAAGGCAGGTGGGAAGTGGGGGATAAGGTAAAAGGGAAGAGAGGATGGAGGTAGGGAGATAAAGGAAGTAGAGAGAGAGGGGAGAGAGCTGTGTCTCATCCTCCCCTACTTGGGAGTACCCCAGTGCCATTCACACACCCATTTCTATATGTTTTTAAAAGTCACAGAACTACAGCGGGGTCAACAAAGCTGCTCGCTGCCAAGTCTGACCACTGAGTTTGATCCCCAGGACCCACATGGTGGAAGGAAAGGGCAGACTCCCACAAGCTCTCCTCTGGCTTCCATATGCCCCTCCCTCAAAAAACAAATGTGATTTAAAAAAATGAAAAAGCGACAGTGAAAGAGCTTAGAAAATTTATTCTCTTTCCTTGAAATGACATACACGGGCAGAGAGACAGACTTGGTGTAGGCTGGAGGGAGAAGTGGAAGCCACCTCAACATCCTAGTTCCTTTCACAGTCCTTTGATGGGGTCCCCAGAGATCGGGGAGTTGAGCAGGGCACCCCCACTTATCCTAAGCTCAGAATCCAACGTTGAAGTGCGGAGGGTATGGGAATGTGGTGGGGAGTTAGGGGAATTTGCTCTCCGTCTGGTAGAAAAATAGACCCCGAGTCAGTCTGGGGTTGTTTCATTTTGCATACTGGATGCTGGGTTTCAGGAAGGATGCTGTGTATTGGTCCTTAATTGTGACTTTCTGAGGCCCGAGCAGGGCTGGCAGTGCTGGGATGCAGAGGGTCCCCTTGGCTGTGTCTCCTGGCTTCACCTGGCAAGTCCCCAGCCATGAATAAGCAGACCAGACCCTCCCAGAGGAACCTGGGCTCTGGGAGTTACTAGCCTGGCGGGTGGGCAGGGGTGTGGAAGACATTGCAGAGAGGGAAATGGGGAGGGAGGTGATTTTGGGGAGTGGTGGGGTAGTGGAGGTGTGTCCTAGCTGTGGGGAGATTCAGCATTCATATGGGGTATGGTGTGGGACATACATCTCATTCCCTTACTGCCTGGTGTGGAGCTACTAATCCAGGGTCTGGGCTTCCAGAAGGATCCCTGATGGTGTGGTTCCATGCAGTGGCAATCAACTCCAGGGTGTGTCTGGGATACTGGGGTGCCCATGGGATCTGAGATGCTGCCACTGGTCTGCTGGGATCTAGACTTAGGGAGTAGTCTGAGAACTTGGGGTGCAGGAGCAAAGGGCTTGGAACCTGGTAGTGTCTGGGAGAGCTTGATCTTCTATGGATGGTATCCAGAGAAGGGATTGAAGGAATCAGGGATCTGAGATTAAACAGCTGTGGCATTTAGAATCCACCCTGGAGCTCACACGCCGGTGGTTCACGGAACCAGAATCCAGGGGGTTAGGACTTGGGACTCTGGGATCCAGTGACAAGAGATTGAGGGTGTGCTTAAAATGTAGATCCGGCAGTCAAAGCTGAAGGGCATGAAACTCCAAGTCGAGGTAAAAGAATTGTTTGGGATGAGGGATCTGGGAACCAGTAACCCAGGATCTTGGCGATGCTCTGTCAGGACCCTGTGGCTAAGAGTTCCTGGCTTCTAGAATCCAGACTATGAGGCCAGTGACAGGGAGCTCACCAGTAGGTTTAGGGTCTCAGGTCTAGTGAGGCATGAGGGTCTGGTGCTTGAAGAACCTGAGATGTGGATTACTGGATGCATGGATGTGTGCCCCCATGCTTGGGGCATTGGGACCATCTGTTGTTGCACAGGGTGGCCCAGCACCCAGTAGGTGAGGCAGGGAAAAGCAGGATCCAGCTCTGGTGTGTGGATGAGCAGGGTCAAGGGGCTTGGGGATAAGGGCTCAGGGCCAGAATGTGGATAGTTCTGCATTTCAAGTGATGTATGAGGTACAGCAGTTGGGGTCTAGGAGTCTGGTTGTGAAGTCGAGGATCCAGTACTGGGATCCAGTGGCCAAAGAATGGGGCCTAGTGGTACAGATGTCAGAACACAGGGCAAAGGACCTGGGATTTGGGTACTAGTATCCAGCAGCTTGGGTTGGGGGATTAGGAACCACTGGTCAGGCCATTAGTTTCCGGCAGTTGAGGACGTCAGCATGGGAGATGCTGTGATGAAGATGAGGGAATCTTGGGGTGACAGGTTCCCGGTCTTTCACCTGGATGTAACCCCCAGGGCCTGCTTCATGTTCTCGTAGACCACGTAGGAGATGCTTACAGCTGGAATGACCTTCATGAAGTTGGGGGCAATGCCCCGGTAGAGGCCCCACACACCCTCCTGGGATAAGATGTGTCGAAGCAGACCCACCATGGAGACCTGTGGGCCACCCTCAATGGAGGCTGTGGGTGGGTTGGGAGCCAGGTAAGATCAAAGCTTCCCCCTCTCATTTCCCCTCCAGGCCCACCTCTAGGGGTGGGCTAGGTGACTATTTCAAAAGAGGCAAGAGGGTGATATAAAGGAACAGCGAGCTCTACCACAACACTATGGGTGCCTGAGGGTAGGAACCGGTCTTAGGGCCACACTTGGGGATGAATGGAAATAGAAGGCGCGCGCGCGCATGCGTGTGTGAGAGAGTGAGCGAGTGTGTGTGAAAGAGTGTGAGAGAGTGTGTGTGAGAGAGTGTGTGTGTGAGAGTGTGCGTGTGTTTGTGAGAGAGAGAATGTGTGTGTGTAAGTGTGTACAATTAGGTGTGTGAGAAATCCCCCTTCCTTAAAGTTAATCTTCTCTGTCTCTTCAGGGCTAACTTCTGTTCATCTTTCCCTCCTCCATCCCAAAGCTGGCTGTTTGGGGGAGCCATCTGTGGCACCTCAGTCTAAGTCGGGTTCCTACCTCTCCTCTCCTCAACCCTAAATCAACCCTGAATCGTGGAAGGATTGCCAACCCTTCCTCCTCCCCAGGGGATGAAGTTCATGAGGGTACAGAGCATTTATCTCATTTGCCGGTCGTTTCTCCAGCAAAAACCAAGGAACACAAACACTAAGGTTCACAAAAAACTCAGTGAAAGCAGAACCTGAAAATAGTCTGTGGGAGGAAAATACAGAGGGAAAACAGTGAGGAAGCTGAGGCAGGAGGACTGTCCTGACTTCCAGCTCAGCCTGGGACACAGCCTTCCTCTGTCTTAAACTCAAAAGGGCTGGAGTGGTGTTCCGTGGGAAAGAGAGCTTCCTGCCCTTCTGAGCTCAGTTGCTGACACCCATGCAAGTGACCTCCTAGCTCCAGGGAGTCTGATGGGTCCGTATGGGTGTCTCAGCTCCCCACACCCATGCTCATGCACACACATTCATGCACGAGTGCAGAAATAAAAATAAGTCTTAAGAAAAAAAACCACCGTGAAATAGAAACAAAACACAGTAACTAGGTTTTCCTTAAGGTTGGGTATGGGGGTGCACACCTGTAGGAGGCAGAGGCCAGTGGCAGATCTCTGGGTTCTGGGCCAGCTGGGGATACATAGTTAGACCCTGTCCCATTAAATAAATAAATAAATAAATAAATAAATAAATAAATAAATAAATAAACAAATAAATAAATAAATAAATAAATAAATAAATAAATAGAATAATGGCACTGTTCTTCCCTGACTTTGGCTAGTTCTGTTCTCAGCAGGCCTCGCTCCCTTGTTTTCTCTTAGCTTTGAACAGCTCAGGTTACCGGCAGGCCCAGAAATGCCACAATGTTGCCTGCGGTACTTCCCTGTACTCGATGCCACTGACTTCTCAGGTGAAAGACTCCCTGGTCAGCATCACTAGTTGGTAAACTGAAGTCCAGACAACAAGAAAGACTTATGGAGGCCACACAAACCCACAGGAACCCAGCCCAGACTCTACCTCCACGGACTTAGGGGACAGCAAGTGGGACCCAAATGGCTGACTTTCCTAGCCCAGCCTCCCGCCCAGGCTTCTCACCTTGGGCCTGCATTCGCGTCCGGACCAGTGCCAGGGGGTAACTGGCAATCTGGCCGCAGGTGCTGGAGATGGTGCCACAGGCCAGGAGCACGAGAATGCCTGGGTTTGCTGATTCGTGGCTGTACTGCTGAAGCCAGCGATTCTTCAGAGTCTAGAGGGGAAGGGAACAAGTGGGGTTAGAACTGCAGATAGGCAGACCCTGATGTAGAAGACCTTGCTACCAGCTGGTACTAGATAAGATGATGCAGTCTGTCTTCCCCACTGGGTCAGAGCCACGCCCCAGCACCTCACTGGGGGATTCTAGGCAGAGGGACCACCTCTGACGGTGGCCCAGCCCATCACTGGGGATTCTAGGTGGGGGTTCCACCCCTGACCACGCCCCCGGCCCCTCTTGTGGGATACTAGGCGGGGTGGGGTGGGGGAATCCATCCCTGACCACGCCCCAAGCCTGCCTCTGGGGGATTCTAGGTGGAGGATCAACTGAGGGATTTTTTAAAAAAATAATTTATTTTATTTTATGTACATTGCTGTTTTACCTGGATGAATGTCTGTATGAGGGCATTGGATCCCCTGGAAATGGAGTTACAGATAGTTGTGATCTGCCATGTGGAAGCTGGGAATTGAACCCCAGTCCTCTGGAAGAGCAATTCAGTGCTTTTTGTTTCTTTGCTTGCTTTTTTGAGACCGGGTTTCTCTGTGTAACAGTCCTAGCTGTCCTGGAGCTAGCTCTTGTGGACCCAGGTTGGCCTCGAACTCACAGAGATCCGCCTGCCTCTGCCTCCCTAGTGCTGGGATTAAAGGCGTGTGCCACCACTGCCCTGTGCAGTCAGTGCTCTTAACAGGTGAGCCATCTCTCCAGCCCCCCATTTTGGATTTTTAAAGACAAAATCGCGGTCAGATGGGTCCCAAATCTACTAAGTAGCTGAGAATGAACCAGAACTCCTGGCCTTCCTGCCTCTACCTCTCTAGATGGGGTACTGAGGTACTGGGATGGACCCCAGACTCTGTGCACACTAGGGGAGTGCTCAAGGCCTTGAGCTATACCCTCCATCCCTCTGAAGACAAGGTAGTGCCTCATCCTGGGGTCTTAGGGGACTTTAGATGATGAGATTTATAAGGATGATGGGAGTGGGCTCAGAGAGCTACAGTGTCCTTATATGAAGAAGAGGGACAAAGAGGAGAGAGTCAAGGGACAACAGACATAGAAACGGGACTGATGTATCTACAGTGAAGACGGAATGCTTCAGGAATTGCAGTGACCATCTGTGAATCTAGCTGCCCAAGAGGCTGAGGCAGGACGGCTGATTATGCCCGGGAGCTTGTGATCAGCCTGGGCAACAAAGTGAGACGCTGTCTATAACGAAAGTAGGTAAAATTTAAAATAAAAAAGGAGGAGCCAAGCAGATGGCTCCACAGAGAAAGATTGCTTCATGAGCAACAGGACCTGAGTTCAGATCTCAGCGTGCACAAAGGAGCCAGATGTGGCTGTGCACACCTATAAGCATTGCTCTGGAGAGGTTGAGGCAAAAGGATCTCTGGGGCTGGCAACTAGTCAGTCTAGACAAGTGAGTGAGCATGGGAGCCAAGTGAGAGACCCTGCCTCCCTCCAATCTCTACCTTCCTCACCCTCACAGGAGCTGCAACCTCAGAATATTTCAACCAATGGAAGATGCCTATTCATATGGTTCCTATGTAGCATATAAGAAACTGAGGAGAAGGAAGCCATATGGCCCAAACTCTGGAATTTTCTGGAACCTTCTTCCAAGATCTTCCTCTCCCTCCATCTTCCTTCTTATTATTTTTAGGGGGTATATGTGTGTGCTTGTGTGTGTGCAGGGGTGCATGCCCGCTGGAGGAAGTGTGGAGGACAGAGGTTGGTCAGTCAGGTCAAGCTCTCTCACCTTATATTTGGAAACAGGCTCTCTTACTGAACCTGAAGCTCATTGACTGGCCAGTCAGGAAGCTCCAGGATCTTCCTGTTCTGGCTCCCAGCCCTGGAGTTGCAGATGCTCTTCCTAGTGCTTAGATTCTGGATCAGAATTCACATCCTCTTTCGTGTACGGCAGGCACATTACCAACTCAGCCAGCCCCTCTTTTGAGGCAGGTCTCTCTGTAGCTCTGGTTGGCCTAGACCTCGCTACATAAACAAGGCTGGACTCAAAGTTATGGAGATCCGCCTGCCTATGCCTCCTAAGTGCTGAAATTAAAAGCGTGCACTGCCACCACCACCCATTTAAAGACTTATCTATTTTCATTTTATGTGTATGGGTGTTTTGCCTCTACTTATGTCTGCATACCATAAGCATGTAGTACCTATGGGGGTTAGAAGAGGATGTCTGATCCCCTGGAACTGGAGCTATGGGTGGCAGAGAGCCACTATGTGGGTGCTGAGAATATGTATGTTAAATGAGTTATTAAAAGCTTCTATGGGCTGATAAGATGTCTCAGTGGATAAAGGTGCTTGCAAGCAAGCCTGATAACTAGGTTTGCTCATTGGAACCCACATGGCGAAGAGAGAGAACCAACTCATATGGTACCTGCTGATGTCCACACACACGCGCTGTGACACAAGGACACACACAGAGACATAAACATGACCTGCTCTGGGCTGGCGAGATGGCTCAGTTGGCAAACCTCTTGCCCTGCAAGCATGGGGAACTGAGTCTGATCTCCAGCGCCCATGTCAAAGGCCAGGCGTGTTGTATATGCCTGTAAGTATATTGTTGGGGAGGCGGGAGGCAGAGATACGTGGGTTCACTGATGAACCCCTCTAGCCTCCTTGATGAGCCCCAGGTCCCAGTGAGAGATACCATGTCAAAAAATAAGGTGGACGGTATCTGAAAACTGACACCTGAGGTTGTCTTCTGGCCTTCACACACATGCGTGCGCACACACAAGCACACACACACACACACACACACACACACACACACACACACACACACACACACACGGTATTCTGTTGCCAGGGACAGTGGTACTCAGGAGGCTGAGGCAATTACCCATGAATCCAGGCCATTATGTGATGCATACTGAGCCCCCACTTTTAAAAACAAAAGAGCTGTGTTCCAGTTGATGGAACATTTGCCTCACATGCACGATGCCCTGGTTTCACACAGCACCACATTGACTTGGGTTGGTAGTGTAGACCAGTTATCCCTGCACTCAGGAGGAGCTCAAGATCCTCCTCAGCTACCTAGTAAGTTTGAGGTCAATGAAGGCTATATAAGACCCTGTTTTGCTGGGCGGTGGTGGTGCATGCCTTTAATCCCAGCATTCGGGAGGCAGAGGCAGGCAGATCTCTGTGAGTTCGAAGCCAGCCTGGTCTACAAGAGCTAGTTCCAGGACAGGCTCCAAAGCTACAGAGAAACCCTGTCTCGAAAAAACAAAACAAAACAAAACAAAACAAAAAAAGAAAGAAAGAAAGAAAAAAAAGACCCCGTTTCAAGGAAAAAGGAAAGGAAAAGGAGGGAGACAGAAAAAAGGGTGTGTGGGGGGAGGAGCTGGGAAGATGGCTCAGTGGTTAAGAACACTAGCTGCTCTTGAAGAGGATCCAGGTTTCATACCCAGCACTCACATGGCGACACACAACCATCTGTAAGTCCAGTTCAAGGCAACCTAGCACCCTCTTCTTGCCTCCACGGATACCACATGCAGTGTGCAGGCAGGCAAGCAACCATACATAAAAATTGAAAATAACAAATAATTGAAAAATAAAGAAAGGAAGGAAGAAAGAGAATGTGCTGGCCTGGAGACCAGGCCAGAACCCACACATGCTTTGGGGAAGATGATATCTGAGGGTTATTTCACACCATGTTCACGCTCTTAGGAGCTGGAGGGGCCCCAATTCCTAGGAAGCTAAACCTTCCACAACTCCAAAGAGACAAATGTGAACCCCTAGGCTTCAACTGCAGCACCTTAGGGAGGGAAAATGGTTATATTATTATTATTCATGTTTTGAGAAAGGGCCCAGGCTGGCAAAGATCCTCCTGTCTCTGCCTCCCAAGACATGGGATTAAAGGCATGTGTCACCATGCCTATTTGTTGTGGTAATCCTCCTGCATCAGCCTTCTGAGTGTTGGATGACAGGCACCACCCTTCATGACTGGCTAAAAGTGTCCTTTTTATATTTTTGGAAAGGTTATTTTTTTATTTACGTGTGCATGTGTGTGCCTATGTGCACCATGAGAGTGCAGTACTTCTAGAGACCAGAAGAGGGTGCCGCATCCCCTGGAGCTGGATTTATAGGGCACTGTTAGACCTGATGTTGGTGCTGGGAACTGAACTCAGGTTCTCTGCCAAAGCAGTAAGCACTCTTAATGGCTGAGCCATCTCTTTAGCCCCATTTTTCTATTTGATTGCTGTTGATTTTTTTTTTTTTTTTTTTTTTGTATTTTGAGACAGGGTTTCTCTGTAGCTTTGGTGCCTGTCCCGGAACTAGCTCTTGTAGACCAGGTTGGCCTCAAACTCACAAAGATCCATCTGCCTCTGCCTCCCAAGTGTTGGGATTAAAGGAGTGCACCACCACCGCCCAGCTGCTGTTGATTTCTTTTAATTTTTGTTTTTCTTTTCTTTCTTTCTTTTTTTATAATTTATTTATTTTTATTTTATGTCCATTGGTGTTTTATCTTATCTGCATGTATGTCTGTGTGAGAGTGTCAGATCTTGGAGTTACAAACAGTTGTTAGTTGCCATGTATGTACTGGTTTGAATCCTGGGCTCTCTGGAAGAGCAGTTGGTACTCTTAACCACTGAGCCGTCACTTAAACCCCCTCTTTTTTTTTTATTTTCCAGAGTCAGGGTTTCCTCTGTGTAACAGTCCTAGCTGTCCTGGAACTCACTCTGTAAGAACAGGTTGGCCTCGAATTTGCAGAGATCTGCCTACCGCTGCCTCCCCAGTACTGGGATTAAAGGCATGAGCCACCAAGTCTAGTTTAAATTTTGTGCTGGGTGGTGGTGGCACACACCTTTAATCCCAGTACTCGGGAGGCAGAGGCAGGTGGATCTTTGTGAGTTTGAGGCCAGCCCGGTCCACAAACTGAGTTCCAGGACAGCCAGAGCTTAAACAGTGAAACCCTGTCTTTAAAAAAAAATCATAAATAAATAAACAAACAAAATTTTCTTTTCCAAGACTGGGTCTTGCTGGGCGGTGGTGGCGCATGCCTTTAATCCCAGCACTCGGGAGGCAGAGGCAGGCAGATCTCTGTGAGTTCGAGGCCAGCCTGGTCTACAGAGCTAGTTCCAGGACAGGCTCCAAAGCCACAGAGAAACCCTGTCTAGAAAAACCAAAAAAAAAAAAAAAAAAAAAAAAGACTGGGTCTCTTCACATAACCATGTTGTCTTAAAGCTGTGCAGGCCACCCTTGAACTCCAGATGTCCCTACTTCAGCCTCCTAAGTCCTGGGATAGCAAGTGTGAGCCACCACATGGAACTGGAAACAAGGTTTTTGCATCAGTGACAGAAGGGAGGTATGATATCTGGGAGGGGCTCTCCAGGCCTACCGTAGTTTTGAAGTCTACGATTGTCCTTCCTAGCTATGAGAAGTCTACTGGATTAGCAAAGAGTGTCCTTGGCCAGATCCCAGAACGAGAAAGAAGGGAGGGAGGGACGGTAGGTTATCCACAGACCTCGTAGACGGCTAGATCGATTCCAGCATAGGGGATGATGCCCAGCACGTTGGGCAGGTAACCACGGTAGAAGGCACGGGGCCCTTCGCGCTCCAGGATCCGCCTTGCGCAATCCAGGAGCCCCTTGTACTGGCCAGTTTTCCGTAGAGTCAGCCTTGTCTTCAGTACCTGGATGAGAACTCTGTCAACCCCTCGAAAAACTACTTCCAAGAATCATCATGCCCAGGAGTGACGTCACTTAGAAGTCGCTACTCCGGAAAGCAGATGTCCTGCAGACCTAGCTGGGTCTGAGGAGGTAGAGTGTTCTCTTAGTGTATATAAAGGCCTGATTTCCATCCCAAGCACCACGTAAGCCAGGTGTGGTGGCTCACGCCTGCCACCCTTGCACTTGGCAGGCCTATCCATAAACGACCCGTTACTATGACTACTACGTCCCTAGAAGTTACATCTCAAATTGAGATACCCAGACAAGCTAGACTGGAAACGGCTCCTGGTCCCAAGTCAGGCAGTTAGGGTTACGGTTAGCTCCACACACAGTGCGGAGCGGGGAATGGCGCAGTATGGCAGACCCACCCTCCCATGCTGGGTCTTCTTCAGGCCCCTCCTTCTCACCTCCATGGGGTATATGATGGTTTGAGCTGTGGCCCCAGCCAGGGAGCCAGCCACGAAGCGCTCCTGAACGTGCAGTGTCTCTTGCTGCCCCCGGATGGCCCGCTTGATCTGAGGGTAGAACATGGGAGTGGTATGAGGCGCATAGGAACCTTGGAGATTATTGAGCTGTCCATGCATTCCACTGTTCTCTAGCTGGCACGGAGCTGGCCAGTAGGGGGCGTGGTGCAAGCCAAAGTCCTTGAGCCCTTGTGCTTAATTTCTGCTTCCCAAGGCTGAATATACTCTCCCCTGAACCAACCTGTTCATAAGCCATGAACTTGATGGCTGACTCAGGGGCGATCTTGAGCACGTTGATACCATTGCCCCGCCAGAGGGACAAGATGCCCCCTTCTTGAATCATGTTCCGCAGGCCCCCTAGGATGTTGAGCCGGTTGGACTTGGAGGCGTGGACCTGAGTGGGGAGAGAAGGTGGCCTAAAGATGCTCTCCTAGGCCCAGGACCTGGACGATGGGGTGGGCCCCTTCAGGTCCTCTCACCTGCATGAAGACCTTGAGACGGTCCAGAGGAGCTGTGCCTGTCCGCGACACAGCACCGGCCACTGCGCCAGCCACCAGCTGCTTCCACCACATACCGGTAAGTTTCTCCTGCTTGGAGAACTCATCAGGCACCGTCAGGCATTCACCAATGTCCAGGACCTGAGGATGGGGGCTGGAGGTGTCATGTCCCAGCAGAGGTGGGGGATGCACCTGGGTCCTAAGTGGGGAAGGCTCCCCTATGAATTCCGGGACACCCCAGAGTCCACCAAAGGACCTTGCTTGGAGAGTCCAGCAGATCCCCTTTGGATCCTGCCACTAAAACATCCAACCAGCAGTCTGGCTATGATACCCTAGGGTTCCTCTGGGAGATCTCAATGTAGTTCCACTAAAGCAGTGGCTCCCAACCTTACTAACACTGTGACCCTTTAACACAGTTCTTCATGTTGTGATGACACCCAACCATAAAGTTAGTTTTGTTGCTACTTCATAACTGTAATTTTGCTACAAATATTTACTGTAATATTTGTTGTAAATATTTACATTTATTTAATGTACATATTTGTGTTTTCTGAATAGTCTTAGGTGACCCCTGTAAAAGGGTTGGTTGTTCAACCCGAAGGGGCTCACGGTCCATGGGTTGAGAACCACTGCACTAAAGGATCCGTTAAGTACTAAAAATAATAACTCAGTCCACTGAGCCTTACCAAAGGAGCCATGACTCCCACACAAGAGTCAACTGCGGGGCCTGTGAGAGGGTCATTAAGGTCAAGGCATGTGTGGCCAAGTCTGAAGACACAAGCTCAATACCTGGGAGCCATATGACAGAAGGAGAGGACAGACTTCCCCAAGCTGTCTTCTGACCTTCACACGTGTGCCCCTCACACAAAATAAGTAATTGTTAAAAACAGAATCTAGGGGGCCAGAGAGATGGCTCAGCGGTTAAGAGAATTGCCTGCTTTTCCAAAGGTCCTGAGTTCAATTCCCAGCACCCACGTGGTGGCTCACAACCATCTGTAATGAGGTCTGGTGCCCTCGTCTAGCCTGCAGGCATACACACAGACAGAATATTGTATACATAATAAATAAATAAATATTAAAAACAAACCAGAATCCAGGAGTGGTGGTGGTGCATGCCTTTAATCCCAGCACTCGGGAGCAGAGGAGCAGAGGCAGGGGGCAATCTCTGACTTCAAGGCCAGCCTGGTCTACAGAGTGAGTTTCAGGACAGCCAAAGGTACACAGAGAAACCCTGTCTCAAAAAACAAAACAAAAAAACCCCAAAAAACAAAAAAAGAAAAAGGTGTCACTGGATTTCACCAGAGGGTCCCCTGATCTCACCAAAGGAGCTACCAATTCTTACCAAAAGATCCACAGAGTCCCACCAACGAATCTTTTGAATCCTACTGAAGAATCTACCAGATCCCACCACAGGATCCCAGCAAAAGAGCCAGTGAATCTTACCAAAGGATCTGCCCTCAGAGCATCTCCTCCATGGGGAGGCCTCTCCTACAAGTCTTCCCCCAAGAGTCTTTCCCCAAAAACGTTTCCCTAGAAGGCCTTTCCCAGGAGTCCTCCTGAGGAGGCTCTCCCTCCTAGAGTCCAGCCATAGGGATCTTTGGGGGTGAACATCTCTGGATCTCCCAAGAGTATCGCACTGGCTCTTTCCTCAGCATGACATCATCACCACGTTGCCATTTTAAGGCAGCGATTACCTTGGCCTGGTAGCTATGGCAACGAATTGAGCAGAATAATCTGGTGATAACTGGGTCTATGGTAATGGAACTATTGCACCCCCCGGTAGGGAGGGGGCAGTCATAAGACCTCACCAGGAAGTCCACTCACCATCCCACCCCAGCTGCAAGGAATCCTGGGAAGCATTAGCTATATAGGAAGCAGAAGGCTAATCGAAAGACTCCGTGGTGCAGCATCCACCATGGGGGTGCCATCTGCCATGGGGTTGGACTCAGCAGTGGCGCAGCTGTTTGGGGGTCACCCAGGTCCTGTAAGTGACCCCTCTGGGTGTTCTAATGAAGCTCAAGAATCTCATGGGCTTACCACACCAGACCTTGGTGAATCCTTCCTTTGGGCTGTGTCACCTCACCTAAGGCGAGCAAATATTTGTCCACATTTTCCCGGACAAGCAAATGCAACGAGGATCCTGTCAGATCCCATAGATGGATTTCCTCCTAACACCAACAGGCTCCCTCCCCACCCCCAGTGGGCTCCTCTGGACCCACCAAAGATAGTGTCTGCCTACATCTTCCCCTCAGCCGCAGTGTGAGCCTCGGAGCAGGCGAGGAGCAGTTGGCAGCTAGCTGGCAGTTGTGTGGGTGGAGCGTGGGAACACCATTTGGTGTATTTTTCTCCCCCATAACCCTAATTCCAACCAAGACTAATGGGCTCGGAGCAGATAGCAGGGATGTCCATTGGGGTTACCAGGCTCCAGATGTTACTGACTGGGTTACCCCAGATGTTGCTGACACCTCCAGAGTCCTGGCCCAGCCCTCCACCTCTGCCGGTGGCCCCCAACTTACCGTAGAATGCTTCCAGAAATACAGGACATCCTCCACATTCTCCAGAGAGTGCAGCAGAAAGTGGTCTCGCCATTCCTGCCAATCAATGGTCATGGTGCCATCGCGGTCCATGCTGGAGGTGGGGTGGCAGAGGCTCAGTGTCCGGGCTGGTGGAGGTGGGGTGCCTGCTGCTAGCTTTCATGGACTTGGGAAGCACAAAGTGCATTGCTTCTCTACAGCACTGGTTGTTTGTTATTTTGAGATAGGATCTCACTTTATTGCCCAGGCTGGCTTGGAATTCACAGCAATCCTCCTGCCTAGCTTTCTGAGTGCTGATATGACAGCCATGTGCCACCTGACTAAAGCATTTTTAAACCTTTTAAAAATTATTTATTTTAAATTGTGCATGTGTCCTGAAGCGTAATTACAGGTGATTGTGAGCCACCTGACTTGGGTGCTAGGAATCAAACACTTAGAAGAATAATTCACACTCTTAACCACTGAGCCATCTGTTTCTCAGCCCTATTTTGTCAAGCCAGGCTTTTACTTTATAGTCTAAGCTGGCTTGAATCTCACAGCAATCTCCCTGCCTCAGCCTCCTTAATGCTGTGTGCTAGGGCTATACTATTGTATCTGACTTTAAAAAATAATTTATTTATTATTATTTTATCTTATTTTTTGGTTTTTCAAGACAGGGTTTCGCTCTAGCTTTGGAGCCTGTCCTGGAACTCACTCTGTAGACCAGACTGGTCTTAAACTCACAGAGATCCACCTGTCTCTGCCTTGCGAGTGCTGGGATTACAGGTGAGTACCACCACCATCTGGTATTTATTATTATTTTTTAATGTGCATTGATGCTTTGCCTACATGTATGTTTGTGTGAGGGTGTCCTGGAACTGGAGCTACAGACAGCTGTGAGCCGCTGGGAATTGAACCTGGATCCTCTAGAAGAGCAGTCATTGCTCTTAACTGCTGAGCCATCTCATGTGGCTTTTTTAAAACAATTTTTCTGTGTGTGTATGTGCTCATATTTGTGCCACGGCTTGACGTAGAGGTCAGGGGACAACTCGCTGGGTTGATACTCTCCTTCCACCATGTGGGTATTGGGGATCCAACTGGCCTCATCAGGTTTGAGGGGCAAGCGCCCTTACCTACTGAACCACCTTGCCAGCTTCACGTGCCTGGATGTTTGGAGTTGTTTTTAAGAGAAGTCTCATTCTGAAGTCCAAGGTGACCTCAAAGTCATGGCAATCCTCCTACCTCGGCCTCTTAAGTGCTAGGGTGACAGGTTCAGGCCCCAGGTGTGATCCAGTCACATTATCTGGCTGGCTCGCCCGTGTAAATCCTTCAAACCAACCCTGTGTGGGTAGCTATAGTACCTACCAGTGCTTTTCGGGGTCAGACAGGGACTTCAGGCCACTGGCCTAAGATCTGTTTGGCTCCGAAGTCCAACTTTTCATCCCCGCCCTCCCTGGAGCCTGGTCTGGGGCTCAGAGGACAGAACTGTCTGGCAGGGGAGGGGATGGGGGTGGGGATGGGTCTCCAAGGGCTTGAAACTCCAGTAACTCACCTGTGTAGGATTTTCTCTGCCTGCTCCAGCGAGATAGAGATGCCCAGTGCTCGGAAGCTTTGCTGAATCTCAGAGACATCGATGTGACCTGAAAAGGGTGCCCCAGGAGACACGCAAGCCAAAGACTGAACAAGGGGGATCCAGAAGTCTGTGTGTGTGTGTGTGTGTGTGTGTGTAGCTGTGTCTTCCTCAGTCTCTCTCCATGTTTCTTTTGAGACAAGGTCTCTCGCTGAATCTGGAATTCACTGACTCAGTTAGGCCAGCTCGATAGTGAGCCCCAAGATCCTCCTGTCTCCACCTTCCCAGTGCTGGGGTCATAGGTGGGCACCACCCCCACCCAGCTTAATGGGTGCTGGGGATTTGAACTCAGGTCCTTGTGTTTGCCCAGTAGGCACTTTACCCACTGAGTGAGCTTCTTAGCCTTGGGGGAGAGATTTTTGTACCAGTTGTGGGGGCTACTCAGATTTGAAACTGGGCAGTATTGGGGGGGTTCCTCCATTACCAGGAATGAATGAGTTCAGGGATGATTGTAGAGGTCCCTATGCTAGACGAGACTAAAGCAATATTTGCTTATTTATTAATTTTTCATTTCCTCCCTCCCCAGCATAGGTTCTAGGGATTGAACTCAGGACCTTGTGGTTTTGTGGCAAGCACTTTACCCCCTGAGCCATCTGTCCAACCTAAAAGCAATACTTAAGGATCCTAGAAGACACTTAACTTGGTTGCGGGACTGTCCCTGGATCCAAGAGTCCCCGAAGCTACTATATTGTCCAGAAAGAAACATCTGGGGGCAAAGACAGGGGTTCTCTGCTAAAAGGGATCAGGAGGTGGGATGGCCGGTTTGGGCTCAGATTACCTAGTTGGGGCTGAGAAGAACTCCCAAAATAGCCTGTGAGTCAGAAGCAGCCCTCCCTTTCTCCCCAGCACTTCGGGTTCTACCCCATCTGCCCATCCCCCAGTTTGGAGCCCATCTCACCATCCTGGTTCCGGTCAAGGCTGTGAAACATGAGCAGAAGGCGCTGCTCCCGTTCCTGCAGGTAGCGGGTGAATTCCTCCAGGCTGAGGCCACCATCTGGATCACTGTCCCCCTCAGAGGAGATGCCCTAAAAGAGAAAAGAAGGGACAGAAGGGACTGAGCAGACTGCACCCCCACAGTGTGTATGTCTCAATATGCCTCATGGCCCAGGAACTCAGAGCCCCTCCCCCCCGTAAGTCAAGAAAGGGGTACAGGGGCCATCACCCCCGCCCCTCAATCAGCCCACTTTTCAGCAAGATGCCCCAGGCCATAATAGGTGTTTGGTTGCTGCCCAGTTCTCCTGGTAGGCAGACTGAGACGTTTCTAAGTCACAGAAGCGGTTCAAGGTCATAGAACTGTAAAGTGGCAACCGTGGGCACATTTTTGTTTTTAGACGTGGTCTCCCGCAACCCAGGCTAGCCTCATTCTCTTCCTTTTGGAGAATGGCCTTGAACTCTGATTCTCCTGCAACACCTTGTCTCCCAAACCTGCCCACCTACCTTTTTCTTATAAAATCCATCTCCTTGGCAGTCTTGGGGTGTGGGGTGTCATGTTAGAAACAATCCTGATTCATATAGGGCCCAACAGATCAAAGCCAATAGCCATGGGGCCTCTACATTCCCACGGGAAAAGTGGGACCTTAGACTCAAGGTCAACAAAGATGAAACAGTTCTGTTTCAGGGACATCTAGGTGCTCAGGTGTAAGGGACACCTGTGACACACGGAGGAAGGGCCAGTTCTTGCCTCTTTTCACTGCCACTGCCACCTCCCATGCTGGGGCTGGAATCCAGGACCTTTGCACAGGCTAGGAAAGAGCTTTACCACTGTGCTGCACCCAGGCTCAAATTCCTTCCTAGATAGGTCGGACCCCTGTAGAGGCAGGGTGGGCTCAGATGGACTGAATATCTGGCCGGAGCAGTCTGGGGCAACCAGCCAGGTCCCAGAAAGCACCAGCGGGGAATGTAAATAAGAGACTAGGGTAGCTAGCTGGGGGCTCAGTGGGTGCCCCAGCAGGGTGGGGAAGTTGTGTTCACTGCAGGTGGGAGCGGGTCACCCATTAGATCGTGCGGAGAGCAGCGGAGGGTGTGTCTCCGGGCAGTGGATGGAAAAGCCGCCCGCTCTACAGTGCATTCTCCAGCAGGCACCCCACAGCCGGGGAGGGGGGGCATTGGGTCCTGGCAGCCGCAAGCACCGCAGGCCCGGGGCCTTGGCAATCTTGTCTCGAGACGCCTTTAGGCCAGACGCTTGTGGGTAAGGGGAAGGGAGGTGACAGAGGTAGTGGGTCCAGCCAACAGGTAGCGTGCAACCGCATTCAGGTGCATCGGTTACGGCGCGGGCGGGCCCTGCAGCGGTGGTCGCTGCCCGTGGTACCTGCTGTGCACGGTCGGGATCGCCCCCTCCCAGCCTGGCCAGCCCCTGGCGCAACTCGTGCACGTCCACGCGGCCGTCCTTGTTGCTGTCCAGCTCCTCGAACAGGCGACTCCAGCGCTGCCGCCGCTCCGCGTCGCCGGAGCCCCCCCGCATGGCGCCCGCCCGGGGGGGAGGGGAGGCCCCACAGCGACGGCCTCGGCGGGGGCTTTCCGGCTCCCCCTCCCCCCCGGGGTCCCCGCAGGGCCAGCTCCCGCGACCAACCGCACCGCAGCCTCTGCACTGCGGGGCCGAGCTCCGGCACTTGCTGGAAGTGATAAACGCTAGTCGTACCCGCCCGCCCCAGAACTTGCGTCTTCTCCTCCGACCCGCATTACTGGGGGGAGGGGGCCGTGGGCGGAGCAGGGGGCGTGGGGGAAGGAGTCTAGGAAGCTCTGGTATTGCACATCTGACAGCGCCCGCATTCCTGGAACGATAGGAAAGGCAAACACTTCAGTACTCGGTTTGCCTCAGTTTACCCCTTTTCCTTAAATGGTTTGGCAGGGAACTGTCAGGGATTGGGTTTTGTAATCTCGTTCCTTTCGACCTCCCTCTCCTACGGACCCTCATCAGGAATTCAAGGTTTTGCTTCTCACAGGCCTACGCAAGAACTCGGAACCAGCATAAGCGCTTTTTTTGCCCGCCCGCTCTCGTCATATTCCCCAATCGATGACAGAAACAGGAGATCAACAAGGGGGAGAACTCCCTCCCCAACACTTCATCCTGCCCGCGCGCCTTCTTTTCTCGGTGACACTCGGAGAGAGAAACGCAAGGTCAACGCGCAGCGCGGCTGCAAAGTCAAATCCCTATTGGTCAGAGCCGCCTGAGCTGCGCCCGTCCGCTCCACGTAGGCGGGGCTTCCTGATTGACCCACTGCAGCCTCCAGCCCCGTAGCCCGCAGCCCGCCTGGCGTTCTTAAAGGGGCCGCGACGCCATCTAGACTCTCAGAAGGCTGCTCTTGGCAGATCTGCCTGGGAAGGGAGTCACGGGCTAGAGTCTTCGGCGCTGCTAAGAATAAAGACCGAGAGGCGGCCGGGCTCTGGAGGCGGGGCCTCAGCCGGGGACAGTGGTTGCACCTGCTGAAGTCCCGCCCACAAGTTTCGGGTGCAATTTCTCGTCTTACCGTCAGGGGGAAGGGAGCCCGCTTGCTTGACCGCAAATAATAATAGCTAACGTTGAGTGCGCTGCGCATGCCAGCACCGTGCCTGCCCAAACCCTGTGAGGTAGGCAGGTGGCTCTAGTTTTTCCCACGATACAGAGGAGGAAGCAAGAGGAGGCCAGCCGGGGTTCCCACTTGGGGCCAGAGCAGAGATTTAAATAATTTTAAACCACCACTCCTAGAAGGGACGAAGCCTTTTTAAAAATTTATTCTTAGGGGGTTTTGTTTGTTTGGTTTTTGTTTTTCCAGACACGGTCTCGCTGTTTAGCCCTGGAAGTCACTATGTAGACTAGACCAGGCTGATCTGGAACTCATAGAGAACCACCTGCTTCTGCTTGGATTTAAGGCGTGTGCCTCGACAGTGGGTGTCGTAGGGAACTCCAGCAAGTGGACCCCAGCTTCAGCTGTATGCCCATTTGCTGTTGTTGTTACTCATTTTTTGAGTCAGGGTCTTACTCTGCAGGCCTCGAGCGGGCTGCAGTTCTGCTTCAGACTCCCAGTGGCTGGGATGTAATCGCGTGCCACCATATCATATGCGGTTCATGACTACCTTTTCCCCAAAGATGCATCCAAAGGTTATGTGGTTCCCACCCAGGCTGCGCCCATACATGTGTCGTGAGCAGGCGAGAGTCGCACGCAACCCCCCTCTACCAGATGTTTCCACACACAGGTGTTTTTTTGTGTGTGCCACGGGGACACAGGTGCTTTCTTGAACACTTCCTTGACAGATGAACCTTATACACAATAAACCAGTTTGTAGAGCCCCTTCTGCGGATGTCCTTCAGTGAGGATGGAAGGCCCTCAAGAACGAAATTCTGCACAGGCGCTTTGTCCAGGTGTCTTTTTCACACAGGTGTGACTTGAAGCAGGTGTTCTCACTACATTACACTTACAGGTCCGCGTGTGTATCTTTCTAGTCCCATACAGGTTGGTTGGTTGATTAATTGATTGTGGAACTAAAGATGGAACCCAGGGTCTTATGAATTCCGCTAGGGCGGAATCCATGACGGTGGGGGGGTATCCCATCACTATGGCTTTCTAGGCAGGAACTCTACCCCTGAGCCACGTCCTCTGACGTTTCCTAGGTGATGCTAGTGTTCTGGCCCTGAGCCATGCCCCAGCCCTCTTTTCCTTTTTTATTTTGAAATAGGGGTTCACAGAGTTGCTCAGCCTGGCCTTGAACGAACTTGGATCCTCCTGCCTCAATCTTCCCAATACCTGCATCACCAGGCCTGACTTCAGGTTTGAATTCTTCAGTGTTACGCATCAGAGCCCGCCCCTTACAGGTGTGTATCTTCCTGGCGTGTCGCCACGCCCCCTGCGCCTGCACACCTGTGCTACCGAGGAACCCCGCTGTGCGGTCCTTGCACCTGCTCACTTCCGCCTTCCGCGCTGCTCCCTGGCGCAACGGGGTTCCCGTTACAGGTGCTCCCGCGGTGCGGCCCCGCCCCCTCGGCCCCGCCCCTCTCAGCCGGGCTCAGGTGCACAAGCCGGAAGTGCGCTCCCTGCCTAGGTGGGTGACTAAACTTTCCGGGTCACGTGAGCGGGCGGGGCGGGTGGGATCGGGAGCGACGGGGTGAAGGAGAGCGACTCGGGGTTCCAGCCGGGGACCCGGGATTGGGAACCTGCGCCAAGTTCCTCTCAGACGCCCGGGCCAGGTAGGGAGGCAGGGCGCGTAGCCTGGCCTGTCCCGAACTCCTCCTTCCCTTCTCCTGGCCCAGGAACGCGGCCCGAGAGTTAATCTTTAATCTCTGACCCTTGGCGCCGAGGGCGGGGACCGCACTCCAAGCTCGGTCGCCGGTCGCTGGGGTCTGAGCCCAGCTGGGTCCAGCCCCCAACCCCACGCTGCGGCCTCTCCTTTGGTCTGGTCCCCAGGTCCCGAGTCGCAGGTGCCCTCCTCGACCCAAGATGCGGTAGGAATTGGAGCCCTGGGGAAGTCCTGCCCTTGGCGCCACCAACTCATCGTCCAAGCTCATGGCGACCCCAGGCCTGGGGCTGCTCCTGGCAGTTGGTCTGCCGATGCTGCCCGCCGGTTGGAGCCAAGCGTGTAGGTACCATCCCGGTAGGCGATGGGGTGAGAGGAGGGTTCCCTGGTAGAACTCAGCCGGACTGGGCATTTGCGACCCAGAGTGGGTGAAAGGCCTGAGGAATGAGCTTGGATTGTGTTTGGGGATCAGGTCCGAAAGCATTAGGGCTGAACTACAGGTTAGTCTAACCCACCTCCGAACTAACTAACTTTCTTTCTTTCTTTCTTTCTTTCTTTCTTTCTTTCTTTCTTTCTTTCTTTCTTTCTTTCTTTCTTTCTTTCCTTCCTTCTTTCCTTCCTTTCTTCTCTCTCTCTCTCTCCCTTCCCACCCTCTTTCTTTTCTCTTTTTTTCTTTTTTTTTGCGTTGCTGGAGCTCGAACCCACAGTCTCCTGCAAGCTAGGCAAGCGCTCTGCCATCAAGCGGACCCCACACCCACAGCCCAGAATTCCTGAGTCCTTAAGTCTTGTGGAATTTGGGAGCTGGGGCTTGTTGGGCAGAGCCCGGAGGTGGAGGAGGGGAGGAGAGCCAGGGCACCTGAGTCTGCGTAGTTGAGAGTCTTAAGCAGCCGGGGGACCTGGAGGAGGCCAGAAGGCCCAGCTGACAGGACTGGCAAGGGCCAGTAGGTGTGGGCCCAGCCAGACCTTCCCTCTGTCTCTCTGGTTCCAGTTTCGGGAGCCTTGGGTGGGGGGGAACGGGACAGTGTGAGTCACACACTCCAGGGAAAGGTTGAGCCCCGCCCAGGTCCTTAAGAACCCTGGGCCAGGGTGATGGTGGTGGTGGTGGTGGTGGTGGGGACACTGTCCTGGAAGCCATTTATTATAATGGTCTGGCCAGCAGTGGTGACTTTGGCCAGATTATTCCCTACTGGGCTAAGAGTGGCCACAGGAACGAATACCACACTTGAGGGTGGAGTGGGTGGATAGCCTGGCAGTACCAGCAGTCTCTTCCAACTGGAGACTGGGAAGGAGTTTTACAAGGCTGAGTGTGTGTGTGTGTGTGTGTGTGTATGTGTGTATGGGGTGTGTATGTGTGTGTATGCTGTGTGTGTATGTGGTGTGTATGTGTGTGTATGCTGTGTGTGTCTATGGTGTCTGTGTGTGTATGGTGTGTGTGCATGGGGTGTGTGTGTATGGTGTGTGTGCATGGGGTGTGTGTGTATGGTGTGTGTGTATGATGTGTATGTGCATGGTGTGTGTATGTGTGTGTGTATGGTGTGTGTGTATGTATGTGTGTATGGTATGTGTGTGTATGGTGTGTGTGTGATGACTAGTGAAGAGCCTGGCATATATTTTTTTTTTCTTTTTCTGTTTCACAGCCACTGCACCGGACCCTTTCAATAGCACGACTCCATCCCCAGACCCTGATCCCAGTGGGGGCCTGGTGAGTTGGGAGCGGGTGCAAGCAGTGAGTGCAGGTGTGTGAGAGAACACAGGCAATAGAGAGACATTATTATTAATAAGGTTGCACGTTCCAGGCCTGTGTACAGCCAGGTTGTGCCCAGCCCTAGCCCTGGGGTCTGGTGTAGCTCAGGCTGGCCTCTAATTTCCTCTGTAGCCAGATGACCTTGAACTCTTGATCCTTCTGCCTTCCCCTCATGTGTGCGCCATCATGCTGGGTCTATGGGATGCTGGAGTCAAACCCAGGGTCCTACCCATGCCAGGCAAGCACTCTACCCATGAAGCCACAGCAACGGGACTACTTATGGTCCTAGACAGAGTGCTGGGCAGTGGGCGCTCGCCTTTAATCCCGGTACTCAGGAGGCAGAGGCAGGCAGATCTCTGTGAGTTTGAGGCCAGCCTGGTCTACAGAGTGAGTTCTAGGACAGCCGGGGCTACACAGAGAAACCCTGTCTTTAAAACAAACACACAATAAGAATCCCAGACACAGGATTCCCAGACCTCTCTATATAAGGGTGTACAAGAATGTTAAGAATATTGTGTCTTCACTAAGAGAGACTTACATAGAAATAATCTACATGGGAAGTAGAAAGTATAAAAAGACAAGATCTCCTGAGTAAATTGGGAGCATGGGGATCTTGGGGGAGGATTGAAGGGGAGGGGAGCAGAGAAAAATGTAGAGCTCAATAAATATCATGAAAAAAAAAAGAATATTGTGTCTTGCTGGGTGTGGTGGCCCCCACACTCTGGAGACGGGCAGGCAGAGCTCTGAGCTCAAGGCCAACCTGGTCTACAGTAGTGAATTCTAGGCTAGCCAGAATTTCTTAAAAATTTCTTAAAAAAAAAAAAAAAGAATACTGTGTCTTGCCTTGTGGGTATGGTGATACACACTTATCACCCCAGCACTTAGGAGGCTGAGGCAGGAGGATCGCCACAATCAAAGCCAGCTTCGGGTATATAGATGAGACTATATCAAAACACCATAAAAGGGATGGGCATGGTGACTCAAGCATGTTGTCCCAGAGCTGGCATTATGGAAGAGGAGCAGGAAATTCAGAGTTATTTTTAATTCTATAGTAAGTTCAAAGCCAGGCTGGGCTACCTGTGACTCTGACCAAATAAACAGAGAACATAAAACGAAGGAAAAAATAAGGGAGGATGAGAGAACCCCAAACTCTCATAGGTAGCCCAGAGTGGGCAGGTGTGAAGGGGACATGGCTAGAGACAGAGGTACCAGCGTGAGAGGTGCTGAGGTGGTGTCTCTAGGTGTCTGAGGACAGCCTTGAAACCCCAGAAGGTAGACAGGACCCTGTTGGGTGACTTAGGTGGGGTGAGTAGGGCCCACGCGCAGTTGGTCACACCGGTCCGCTCTCACGTCCTCTGCAGTCTTCTGAGGCCATTGTAGCCATCACTGTGGTCTTTTCCATTCTGGGAGTCGTCCTCCTAGCGGTGGGGCTGTTCCTGCTGATGCGGAAACTTCGAGAAAAGCGCCAGACAGAGGGCACCTACCGGCCCAGCAGTGAGGAGCAGGTGGGTGCCCGTGCTCCACCACCCCCCAACCTCAAGCTGCCCCCGGAGGAGCGGCTCATCTGAACACCGGGGTGTCGGCCATAGGCTGCCACCACCACCCAGGACTGCCTTGGCACACCCTGGCCCACAGCAGCCACCTTGGAGACATGCCAGCCTCTGATGGCTCAAAAGGACTCTGGGTGGGGAACCCTGGGGGCACCCGGCTGGTGGGCTACGCAGCATGCTGCCTCCGCTTGGCTCTGCATGAAGCTGGGGGTGCCGCGAGCCAGGGCCCTCACCTCACCATTCACCTCGTGTGATCTTGCTCTGCTGTGTCTCCTACCGTGACTACAGGCCCAACAAACCTCCTGTCCTTTCTTTCAGTTTTCCCATGCATCAGCTGAGGCCCGGGCCCCCCAGGACTCCAAGGAGCCAGTGCGGGGCTGCCTGCCCATCTAGCTCCTCCCCCCTCCTCCCCTGCCACCCACCTTCCCTACCTTGCTGTGTGACCCTGGGGGAAGGCAGCACCCTCTGGGCGATCAGACTCACCCAATGCTTAAAGATAGAAGGGAAGAAAGTTCTTCAAAGACCTTGACTTTGAGGGAAAGGGAGGATGGGAGCTGCTCACTTTTATATATTTATGTGAAATTAATAGTAAGGTATAATAAAGTGTTTTTTTCTTTTTTCTTTTCTTTTTTTTTTTAAAGATTTATTTATTTGTTATGTATACAACATTCCATGTATACCCGCACACCAGAAGAAGGCACCAGATCTCATTACAGATGGTTGTGAGCCACCATGTGGTTGTTGGGAATTGAACTCAGGACCTCTGGAAGAGCAGTCAGTGCTCTTAACCTCTGAGCCATCTCTCCAGCCCCTTCTTTTTTTTTTTTTTAGCTTTTGGGAACATCAGCTTAGATGAATTCGATTTGAAGTGTAAGCTTTTGAGGTCCCTAACAAACTGGAAATGGGGGTGGGACGGGGGTGGAGCTTCAGACGAACCTGGGGTGGGGTGGGGGGGTGGAGCTTCAGGTGAACCTTAAAGATGGTTAGAGGTTGCTTCCAGGCGGGAATGAGGTGGGTTTCTGAGCTGACAGAGGCCCCAGATAAACTTGTCAAGGAGAACAAAATCAGCTTTATTGGGAGCTCCGACGCCCCTTGCACCCTTGTTCTTACTTTTCAAAACACTTTTTCAGATCAGCCACGCGAGGCTGGGTCCTGACTGGGGACCCCTGCCGGTTGCTTACTCCCAGCTCCTTGAGGGTTTGGGCTCGAGTCTGATTACTCAGGACCTGGAGAGGCTGGTTTCTGGGGCTCTCTGAAGAACTGAGGTGTGAGGGAGACCGAATGGGCTGTAATGTCGCAACAGTGTCAGGATTGTGCTCTGTGGAGGCAAGAAGTTGGGGGCTTTCTGGGGGGCTGGGCTGAGTGGGCACTATGAGGAGCCTGGAGCAAGGGCTTTGTGGGACTCTAGGGTCCAGCTCGGTGGGAGTAGAACACTCGGGGTCTTGGCTGCTTGGGTCTACTGAAGTGGCTGAAGAAGCCGGAGGTGAGATGTCTGAGGGCAACTGAGAACAGTTCTCGTAATAGCTTGCCACCTCTAAAGATGGGGTGTCCTGCAGAGACGGCAAGGACCAGGGCTGGGCTTCCAGGGATTGCGCATCATCTTCTAGTTGCCATGGTGACCTCGCCGGGCTGTCAGGCTGGGAAGAGCAGGTCATGGGGTAGTTGAGATCAGGTGGGGAAGGGGCAGGTTGGGAGGGCACAGTGAGGGTCTTACCAGGCTGAAGCAGCTCTCCGACGCCCCCTGTTGGCAGCAGTCCAAGCTCTGGCTGGCCCTCAGTCGGCCACCACTCTTGGTTTCCACGCTCAGACTGTCTAAAATCTCGCTCAACAGATCCAGTTCTCCAGACCCCAGAAAGCTGCCATCTAGAGTTTCCTCTGCCCAGGGACTCTGGGTGTCCTTGGGGCTCAAGGTAGGACTCCTGGATTGAGGATGAACATCCTGATCTTCGTTGGGCTGCTCCAGGGTCTAGAGAAATCCCTCCTCATCCGTCAGGACCCTTGCACCTCCAACTTTGACCTGCTTTAATTCTTACCTCTCCCCGAGGGGTTCGGAAGGTCCCCCTTCCCGCCTGAATCTCCTGCTAGGGCGGAGGGGTCTGTTCTGAAAAAGATAAGGGAGGAAGAATGGGGGAGGGGCCCAGGAGCTGCAGAATCGGGGCTGGGGCTTTCCAGCCTGAATTGGAAAGAGCGAGCTAGGCGTGTTAATGCTCATCTCTCCTCTAGGCACCTGCAGCCTGAGGCCGGAGGAGCATTGCAAATTTGAACCCTGGCTGGCTACATAATGGGACGTCTCTAAAAACAAAACAAAGACTGGGATGAACCTCTCAGTTTGAGATGAATCTGGTCTAAAAAAAAATCCAAAACCAAACAAACAAAATCCCTCCAACCAAGGAGCTGAGAGGATGCAACTCGGTAGAGGACTTGCCTAACATGCACTGGGCTCTGGGTTTGATCTCTAGCACCTTTAAAAATGGGAGTGGTGGATCAGTTCAAAGTCATACTTGGCTGTATAGCAAGTTTGAGGATAGCCTGAGCTACAGTGAAATCTACATCGAAATAAAAGGGTAATAGTTTGGTGAACACTGGGAATGAGTGGGGGATTTGGGGAGAATCTGTGGTGTGTGCATGTATGCACGAATGCATGGTATGTGCGTCTGTGGTGTGTGGGGGGGAACAGAGGGTGGGCGTCCTCACCTGCCCAAAGTGCTGGCTGATAGGCAGGCGCTGTTGCAGGCGATCTGAGCGGCTGATGAGGCTCGGGGTTCTCAGGGAGCCCCCCCTCTGAAGGCCAGAGTCTCCATCCTGTGAAGGGATGTACATGTGGCTTGAGGTGCCATCCCCACGTCCCTGAATTGCCTGTGGGTGGGGAGCGTCCCCTGAGTCATCTCACCTTGATCATAAGCAGGCTCTGCACACCCTTCAAGCCACTCTTCGCCTAGGATGACGACCAGCACTGTTAGGTCTCTGCCACCCACCCGTCTTGTATCTTCCAAGCTATTTTTGTACCTTTGACTAATGCACAATATTCCTGGAGGGAGTCGCCCTGCCATAAACTAAAGGTTTGACCGTCATGTGTCAGGGTTAAAATCAAATGGGCAGATCTGAACTATAAAAGCTGGTCTGAACTCCAGACCCCCCCCCCCCGCCCCAATCAAGAATGGAAGCTAAGTAACAAAGGTAGGCGAACAATCCTGGTTGTCAGGGCAGGGTGTGTGTGGTGCTTAATTTTACTTATGTATTTTATTTGGGGGAGGGGGAACATGAGTTATGGCAGTAGGGAGAGCAGAGTACAACTTGGGGGTGTCACTTCTCTCCTATTATGTGGATTCTAGGGATCAAAGGTAGGTTGTCAAATTTGATGGTAAGAGCCAGCCATTTTGTCAGTCCTAAATTTTATTATTATAAATTTTATTATTATAAAATTTCTATTTATTTATTTTGAGACAGGGTTTCTCTGTGTAGCCCTGGCTGTCCTGGCACTCACTCTGTAGATTAGACTGGCTTCAGACTGAGGGATTTGCTTGTTTGTGTCTTCCAGGTGCTGGGATTGAAGGTGTGTGCCACAACCACTCAGTTATTTTTGAGATAGAGTCTTAACTTTGCTGTCCTGACTGCCCTGAAACTTGCTCCGCAGATCGGGCTAACCTCCAACTTTTAGAGATCTGCTTGCTTCCTCCTCACAAGTCCTGTAGCTAAAGGAATGTATTACCATTTCTTTATTTTCTTTTTCTTTCTCACGTAGCCCAGGCTTGTCTTCAAGGGTAACTGAGGGTGACCTTGACCTTTGGACCCTTCTGTCTCTACCTCCCTAGTACTGGGATTTGATTCAGATATGTCCCATTGTGCCTGATTTCTTTGGTACTAGTGATGGAACCCAAGGCTTGTGTGTGCCAGGCAAACACTCTACCCAAAGATCTATGTCTTCAGACTCAGGGTTTGGCTTTTGAGAAAGGAGTCTTGTGTTTTGGGCTAGCTTCAGGCTCTCTCTCTATGTAGCCAAGGTTGGTTTTGACTCCTGATCCTCCTATCTTTCCCTCCCATTGGTGGGAGCTGTGTGCTAGCTAAGGCCTGGTCTAGTTGCCCAATTAAAGTGGGCAAGAAGTAATTCTAACATCATGAACGTGGTAGGCCTTGAGTGCCACACACCTTTAGTTCCTGCCCTCTGGAGGCAGACACAAGCAGAACTCCATGCCAGCCTCATCTGCATATTGGGTTCCAGGCCAGCCAAGGCTACCTAGATAGAATATGCTTCTAAAGCCAACCAGCCAACAAACAACCCCATCCAACCTTAATATGGTGGAACTTGAGAGATTGCTCATTACCTGAGGACACTTGCTGTTCTTGCAGAGAACTCAGGTTCAAGTCCCAGCACCCACATCAGGTGGCTCACAACTGCCTGAAACTGTTGGATCTCCAGTGCAGCGCATCCAACACCCTCTTTGGGCCTCCACTGGTACTGCACACACAGTGCATATACAAGCAGGCCGGTAGGCACACCAGCACGCGGGCGTGTGCGTGCACACACACATACACACACATACACACACACACACACACACACGAAAAGAAATGACAGATGAAAACCAAGCATAGAAAAATTTGCTAATGCTTTTAAGTGCATTTTGTTTTGTTTCATGTAGTTTTATGTAGCCCTGGAACTAGTTCTGTAGACCAGGCTGGTCTCGAACTCACAGAGATCCACCTGCCTCTGCCTCCCGAATGCTGGGATTAAAGGCGTGCATCACCACTGCTTGGCTTAAGTGCATGTTTAATGCCTGTTGGAATCAAAATGTTCAGTCATCTGTGAGTACTCGAGACATCTCTCTCAGGCTGGAGAGCAGACACAGTTAGTTAAACTCTTCCCTTCTACAGAAGTCATGGTGTGTGCCTGTAACGCCAGGGCTGGGGGGAGAGGGGAAGCTTTGGAGCACTGGTCAGTCAGGCTAGCCCAGTCAGCTCCATGTTCCTGTTTCAGAAAGCAAGGGGAGGGCCAGCAAGTAGAGCAGCGGTGGGGGTGGCTGCCAGGCCTGGCGGCTTGAGCTTGGCTCCCACGTTTGGGACCCACGTGGTGGAAGGACACAACCATTTTGGTTTTTTTGAGTCAGAGTTCCTCAGTGTGTAGCCCAGGCTGTCCTGGAACTCATTCTGTAGACCAGGCTGGTCTCGAACTCACAGGAGATCCACCTGCCTCTGCCTCCCCAGTGCTGGGCTAAACGTGTACACCACTATCGCCTGGCTAATACAAGTTGTCCTCTGACCTCCACACATGCATCATGACACACATACTCAACATAAATAAATGTAACCGCCCAACTCCCTCTCCCCAAGCCACTAGGTGTGGTGGGGCACACCAGTTCCAGTATTCAGGAGGTAGAGACAAGTGGATCTCTGTAAGTTCAAAGCCAGCCAGGGCCACATAGTGAGACCCTCTCTCAAAAACAAATCCCAAAGTGGACAGTGTATAAGAATGCCAATCTCTGGCTTCTACAAGCACAGGCACACACGTGCACACATACACACACAACACAGAGACTCCCTCTGTCCCTTCCGCATGCCCACCCCAGTCTCACCGATCGGTACATGTTCCTGACAGCTGGTCGGGTTTTGGCCTTCACTGAATGCAGGAGAGCGTCGCCACCTTTCTGTAAAGGGTTGGGGAAGCAAACACCACAGGGGAGAAACTTGGGCCCCAGAGGTCACCAGGGCTGGATCCCACGGCTCCACTTCCCCCGCCCCGTGCCTCCACCGGGTAGCTTAACAAAGCCCCTTCATGGGGACTGTGGTGGGCGATGAGGTGATGAAGTTGGTTGTGGACAGGATCAGGGATTGCTTTTATTACCTTAAGACTCTCTACCCAGAGCTGGTAGGAGCGAAGGGCGCCTGGAGAAAGGGAGAGAGCTGTGATTACTAAGGCAGGTCTAAGCTCGGGGAGCTGATGAAGCGATCGCCCTGGGGCTCACCTGAGGAAGCCCCACAGCAGGCAATGATCTCTTGCTCGAATTGGTCTGAGAAGCCTTCCCCAGCATTGAGTTTCTCCAGTCGGGTTTCGATGAACTTGGGGTAGGGAGAGAGAGTTAGATACAAGCACCAGGAAGTGCCTGCTGTCCCCTGAAGACAGCTCTGCCAGGTGCCTCCTGAGTTCTCAGGAATCAAGAAACTTAGAAACTAGGCATCATCCAACTTGGCCTCCGAAATCAAGATCTGTTCCCAAGTCCATTCTTACCCCGTCCCCTAAGCCCCACCCCTCAACCATCCTTATTCATCACCTTAGATTCCGCCCCCAGGGCGGAGCTGCCGCCCTTTCCCCTAAGCCCCGCCCTCAGGGAGAAGCTGCCCATCCTCGCCCCTCCCCTTAGGCCCCGCCTCCAGTGACAGGCAGTCCACCCTTATTCCTCACTTTAGGTCCCGCCCCCAGCCCCCAGCCCCCAGCCCCCAGCCCCCTCCCCTCCGTCCAAGGCGCACCTGCTTGAACAGCTGCAGGTGCACCGCCCTCCTGTGGAAGGTTTGCAGTGGCGACCCCGGCTTCTGAGCCAAGAAAGCTTCTTCACTGAAGGTCACCGGCTGACCCTGGAAGAAGGATTCCTTCCAGAGCTTCCTGTGGCTCTTCTGTCTCCCACCATCTCCTTTTCAGCCTCATTACATACCTAGCAAGCACTGATTGGGTGCCTACCGTGTACCTGACCCCGTGCAGAGCCTCATGGGACAACTCATCCTCATCTGTAGTGTGGTTATTTATCAGCATTAATTAATGTTGATAGTGTGGGAGGCTGAGGGCAGGAGGATCGCTGCTGGGTTACATAGTGAGCTCCAGGGCAGCTTGGATTACAAGAGACCCAGTCTCAAGAAAAAAAATCAAGAGGGTCAGGAGTTCAAGGTCATCCTGGGCTACACTTTGAGTTTGAGGCCAGCCTAGGCTACGTGAGACCGGAAACCACTAGGTGTTCTTAATGTGACTTTTCCAAGGTTCCTTTAGAGGCCTGTCCCTGGGCATCTCCCCTCTCCGTTTGCTCACCGGAATGCAGACAAGCGCGTCGCGGTACCCTCCAAAGAGCAGAGCCTGGGCTTTGAGGAAGAGACGGGACACCCCTTCCCCGGGACTCAGCGCCACCTTCCTTAGCCGAAGCCTCAGCAGGGACACCTGGCAGCACAGGAGAGACCCTGAGATGGGCAGGGATTGGAGGCTCCATCTTGAGAAGGGAGGAGGAAGTGGTACTGACTACGTCTGGGGGCAGTGCTTGCATGTCGTCAAACGGCGTCTCCAGCGTGTTAGAGTCGGCGTTCAACACCACAACATCTTCCAGTGCTTTCTCCCGAACTTTCTGCAGGAGACAAACGAGGGCTGTCATTCAGAGCCCCACACAGAGTAGGGGCTTTGAGGAACTGGAGGTAGAGAAGAGAATCCCTCCCCAGCCCCAGCCTTGGGGGTTTCAGCGGTTCACCTCAGCGAGACTGTCGTGGACTCCGATGAGGTAGGGCATGGGTGCACTGTGGAGAGGACAGGAAAGGAGTGCATGCTTTAACCCCACCCCCAGCCTTTTGCCTATGCTTGCCTTATGTAGCCCAGGCTAGCCTGGAACTCTTTTTTTTTTTTTTTAACTTTTTGTGAAATAACCTCACTGTAGACCTGGCTAGCCTGGAACACAAAGAGATCCTCCTGCCTCTGTCTCACAAGGATTAAAGGTTAGCAATGCTCCAGGCTCTCCACCTGCCTACCCTTCCTCATCCCCCCCCCAGCCCCCCTCTTTTCTCACCAGCAGTAATCCAGCAGGTGCGGGGGCAGCGTGGGGATCAAGACGTGCTCCCAGCGCATGGGGTACAGCAAAGCGCAGGATGCATGAACGCAGGCTGTCAGCTGGGGAGTGAGAAGGAGGGAGGTGGTGGAATTAGGCCTTAGAGTCCCACTTCAGAAACCTGAATCACTGAGATGGGTGCTTAGACCTCCCCAATCTCTCCTGTCTTCTCCATCCATTGCTAGGGAGTTGAGTGAAACTCAGACCCCTTTAGGAAGGAGGTGGAGACCAGGATTTTGGCCAGTTACAGCTCCTTGTGCTCAGATAAAAAAAAACAAAAACAAAAACAAAAAACAAAAAGCAAAAAACCTGGGGGCTGGAGGGATGGCTCAGAGGTTAAGAACACTACTGTTCTTCCAGAGGTCCTGAGTTCAATTTCCAGAAACCACATGGTGGCTTACAGCCATCTATAATGAGGTCTGATGCCCTCTTCTGGCGTGTAGGCAAACATGGAAACAAACACTGTATAAATAATAAATAAGTAAATAAAAATTTAAAAAAAAACCCTGAATTTCATGCGGTGGTTCTGCCCTGCAATCCCAGGGCTCAGAAGGCAGAGTCAGGGGAATTGCTGTAAGTTTGAGACCAGGCTCAGCTACAGAGTGAGTTCTAGGTCAGTGCGGACTGGAGTGAGACTGTCTCAGAAACAAAATAAAACAGACAACACCCCAACAAAACAGGGTGGGAATGATGGCTCAGAGAGTAAAGGATCCTGTGGCCAAGTCTGAGGATCTGAGTTCGATTCCCAGGGCCCCATATGGTGAAAGGAAAGGGAAAATTCCTGCTGTGGATGGAACATAGGCCCCTTCACAAGCAGAATCAGTAAGATGTAATTTCACAAAGGCAGCACCAAAGCAAGCAAATAAACCCTCACAACAAAGCTAATACTGAGGATCTAGGCCGGGAATAAGAGCTCGCCTGGCTTGTGCAAAGTCCTGGGCCTCAACCTAGAATCATAAAAACCATAAAACCAAAACCCAGCTAGGCAGTGGTGGCATACACCTTTAATCCCAGTACTTGGGAGGCAGAGGCAGGGGCATCTCTGAGTTCAAGGTCAGCCTGGTTTACACAGTGAGTTCCAGGACAGCCAGGGTTACATAGTGAGACCCTGTCTTGAAAAAAACCTAAAATCAAAGCAAAAACGAAAACAAAAGCCAAAACACTGAAACACACTTGAGGGGCAGTAGAGGTGGCTCAGGAACCAGTTTTCAGCCACCACAAAGTTGCTCACAACTGCCTCTAACTCCTGCTCCAGGAGATCTTCCTCCAGCTCGCAAACAGACAGACACATAAAAAATAAAACAAAACAAAAAACCCCAAAAACAACAACAACAAGAAAAACTTTAAAAATACTGTAGAACATACAATAAGAACAGGAAGCCTGGCAGTGGTGGCACACGCCTTTAATCCCCGCACTCGGGAGGCAGAGGCAGGCGGATCTCTGTGAGTTCGAGGCCAGCCTGGTCTACAAGAGCTAGTTCCAGGACAGCCTCAAAAGCTACAGAGAAACCTTGTCTTCAAAAACAAAAACAAACAATCAAAAAGGCAGAACAGGAAATAAAAATAAAATTATGTTTACTTGTGAGTGATTGTGTGTGCGTGCACATGCTCACTTGTGCACATTGGAAAACAACTTGTAGGAGTCAGATCAGGTGCATCTTTCTTTCCACTATGTGTGCCCTGGGTATTGAACTCAGGTCCTAAACACTTGGCTGTAGGCATCTTTGCTCCATGATATCACTGGCCCTAGAAGTTTTTTTTTAATTTCCCTATCTATTATCTATCTATCTATCTATCTATCTATCTATCTATCTATCTATCTATCTATCTATCTATCTATCGAGACCTGGGTCTCATTCATGTGTCAGGCTAGCCTCAAACTAGGTATTTCAGGGTGATCTTGAACTTCTGAGCCTCCTGCCTTAGGCTCAGGGTACCAGGCTTTGGGGTGCTGGGATCACAGCACCATGCCTGCCAGGTCTGGTTAAGGCCATCATGAAAATGGAACCCAGGGCCTCATGCTGCCTAGGCGAAGGCTCTACCCACTGAGCTACATCCCCATCTGGGGCGGAGCTAGGCCAGGCCTGGTCCTTGGTGGATGTGCCTGTACTAGATAGTGCTATCAATGAGGAGGAGCCACTGTGCAGCATCCTCATTTAGGAGCCTAGAGTCCCATAGGGGAGGAGGTCCCGCCCTCACAGTGCTGAGCTTGCTGGCCGTGAGCAAGACCCTCCTCTCAGCTAGCAGCGCCGCGAAGAGCCCCACGATGTTCTCATCCGTAACAGCGACCACCAGCTCCGTAAGATTCCTCTGGGGGACGGAAAAGCACAGCGCCTGGGAGTGGAGCGAACAGCCGAGATCTACCATCCCACCTTTCATCCTTCACTCTGCGTTCTCCTTACTCACGTTCTCAGGAATAGACGGCAGGCCGGCAGAATCCGGGGCCATGGGGGAAAGCTGGTGGGGACATGGGGGAGAAGATTCAATCAGTCTGCGCTACTACGGCGAGGGTGGGGGCCTGTGGGGGGGGGAGGCAGCCCCACTCACCAACTTGCTATTCCCCAGGGTAGGAGGCAGGATCCCACACTCGCTCCAGATGGTCGAGCTGCTGCCCTGGAGGACAGGAGTAACTGTGTGGTTACCCCTGCCCAGCTCAGCTGGCAGCCTCCACCGCCAAGAAGCCAGTGCCAAAGACCTGGGAGCTACCCACCATCTCTGGTTCCCCTGAAAACCCCGGTTCAGGAAGAGGGTGTCGCTGCAAGTTCTGTAGGAGTTCTTCAGCTTCCGAGACCTGAGGGATTGGGGAGGAGTTTGCCCCGAAGGGTCAAGGGTCGATTTGGGATTCTGAGGGTCTCCATTCAGGCTGTGGGGTCCTGAGAACAGCCTCAAAGGGTGAGGGGATGGGAGGGAGCCTGTGGGAGGGGCTGCTCTCACTTGGTTCTGGGCTAGGAGGTCCCCCACAGTATTGAGGATCTTGTAGAACACTTCAAACCAGGGAAGGTGGCTGGAGAGAGAGAAGGCAGAGGGGTTGGGGGCTAGAAAGTGCCCCCGAGGGACTTGGTGATTTTACAGGTTTATGGTTTGAGAATTTTTGCACACCATGCATCTTGATCAAATCCGCCCCATACCCACCCTTTAGTGCCTCCCTTCCTCCAACTTTCCCCTTTTAACTTCACGCAATGCTGTTTTTAAAACTTATTGAATCAGTCAAGTGTGATGGCGCACACCTTTAATCCCAGCCCTCCTGAGGCAGAGGCAGGAGGATCTCTTGGAGTTTGAGGTCACCCTGGTCTACATAATGAGTTCCAGGCTAGCTGGGGCTACACAGTGAGACCCTGTCTCAAACTCCCAGGACAAACCCCCTCCCTAAAAAAAGAAAAAAACCATCGAGTCCACTCGGTGTTATCTGTAAGTGTGTGGGTTTAGGGCCATCGATTACAGAGTGCAAGTCTCCCAAGAGAAGAATGTTCCCTACCCCAGGACTTCATGACACCCCCCCCCCCCCCCCCCCCCCCCCCCCCC
>PVIU01013467.1:0-55762 GCA_004026605.1 Ondatra zibethicus | reverse complement strand
CTATCTCTTCTGCATGTATTAACTTTTTGAGAACCGAGTCTTTTTGAATGCACTCCTTCCTAGGCCAGGAAGGATGGGGGTGGGCCTTGGACTTCCAACAGGGCAGGGCACCATGCCCTCTTTCAAGGAAGAAGGGGGAGGGAGGAGGGGTGGGGGGGTAGTGGGAGGGGACCGGGAGAAGGGGAAGAAAGGAAAAAAAATTTTTATTTCTTTAATTATGTTCTTGAATGGAAAAAATAAAACAAAACAATGTATGGAAAAAATAAAAAAAAACACCATAAAAAAAAAGAGAAGGAATGATGGCAGGAGATTGTGGTCTTCTGGAGAACAGGTGAAGAATGTCTGTACAGGGAAGCATAGTCTATAGTAGCGAGTACTGATGAAATACTATACAATGATTGGATTTGACACATGCTGCCATTTTGAATTTATTTCTCTGTTAGAAGAATATCAATTTTGAAATGGTTGGTTTTGTGGTTGTGCTAAACTTAATATTCAGGACTGGTTTCCTTAATGACTAATGTAATACATGTATGGGATGGACTTTGAGGACTGTGTGATTTTTAATATAGAACCAAAGGAGCTAATATGACAAAAATACATGGTATCTGGGTGTGGTGCAGGGATAATCCACCACCCCTCAGCTTGCAGAAGGATCTGGTTTGATTCCCATCACCAAAACTAAATAGGCAAGCAAACAAAATAATTCAAGCATCAGTTTTTATATAAGGAACTCAACATATGGCTTAAAATGTCTCCTTTCAACTTCTAGACTCATGTTTGAAACTGTGTCTGTAGAAAACTTTGAAGGGAGTCGAGTATTCTGTGTATGTGCTGTCTTCATCAGAAGAGCTCATCAGTCCTCTTGAATACTTTTTATGATTGCTATCAGTGTTTTCTATCATTGGCAAATGGCTGTCACCATCAGCAGCAAATTAATTGCAGCACAAAGATGACTAATATCAAGATGGTCACTAAGAATACATTTAGAAAACTACAGCCTTTCTAAGAGGTTTCCCTCTCTTCCCACCATGGTATCCTCTTATTAAATTATATGTGGACTGGATATAGAGATGCCAGCTTTTGTCCATAGTCATTGCCTGCTGGCCACTGTTAGGATGTCACACATACCGTATTCACCTGTCTGAAAGGGCATGGCATAACTTAGGGATTCATGGAAAATAAAGAGAACAGTTATCAGAAAAGCATGGAAATCTGTATAAGTATAGTCTTTCCAATTTCTGTGCTTGTCTTTTATCTCTATTAGTCTACCCATCTCTCTTTTATATCCAGGTAAGGACTTAATAAGAAAAATGGATATGCTTTTACTGTAACCAATATTCTTTTCTCATCTCTCAGTTACTTGGCTTTTGACCATTTTTATCATTAAAGACTAAGTTAAAATTCACCTCCCAGGCAAGATGCCCATTGAAATTGCTAGCTATACAAATTTTCCAGAAAATATTCATCATATTATTAGTGGAAATTCATGTCCAAATACTACATGCATTAACTCATCATTTGGAATGTGACTACTTCAGTCACATAATTTTACACTCTAGTCACTCAGTGGATATCATCAGCATGTTTTATAAATTGTTTTAATCTGTAGTTGTATAATAAGTACAGTACTATTTTATTAAGAAAAATTGTCAATAATTTTTCTGTTCACACAAGTAGTTTGCTAGTTACTGGGGCTAACAAGAAACACATAGACTTTAGCTTCCTGAAGCTCACAGACCAGAGATTAGAAATTATGTAGTTCAATTATTAAGTTTCTCATTTAGAAAAATAAGGGTCCATCAAGTTTAATAAATTTCTCAGGATTTAGAATCTAAGCCATGTCCTTTCTGTCTAGTGAGTGTGATTTCTACTTCTGTAAAATTCTGACTTCCTGTCCATCCTGCGTGTTTAAAAGCAAGCAAAAAAAGTTAAAAAAAAATCAAGGTTTAGATGTTTGGTCCATTATTTTCCTTTCTTGAAATTCCAAATAGCTTGGAAGCAGTCTTCTTTTCTGCTAAGTCTGAATTGCATTTTTTTTCTATCAGGTAGCCAGTAATTGATTGGTGGTTTTCAGAACTGGTAAACATCCCTTGATTGACTTCAGACAAGAATCCAACTCTCTCACTAAGCAAGCTCATTGCCTTTAGAGAAAGAGGCTTTTCAATTATTTGAAACCATCACACTTGCTCCTAAAGTTATCCTATTTTCTGTACTAATATAAATGGCTTCAAATCCCTGCACTGAGCTGACAGTATTTTAAATATTGAATTTTTTAAATGTCTGAAATAGAAGCTGTTATTTGAGACATCATGGAATAAGTAAAGAAAGTGTTTGTTTCTTTTCTTTCTTTCTTTTTTCTTTCTTTCTTTCTTTCTTTTTTAAATGGAGGTTTTCTCCCTTTTTGGTCCTGATATAAACAGACTACAATCAATTCCTCAGGAGCCACTTGTCATTTCTTGTCTTCATTTTCACAGTGTGGGTGAAGTCATGTCAGACTTTACTTTTACCCAGAGGTTAAAAAAATTGCTTATCAGTTCTTGGCCTTGCTTCAACTGCTGTATAAAAATAAATTGGCTTCTCTCCATACTTCAAGAAGACCTGTTTCCAAGCAAGGCTTGTCAGAGGCTGCAGGATATTATGCGGGTAAGCAAAATACCATGCCTGTGCTTGAAGAATTTACAAAATGTTCAGTATGTCCCTTAGAAAAGAGAAGCGCAGAGAAAATGGAGCAGTCACATTATTACTGTGGCTTCATGAAGTGCCTCTGTGGACATAATGAATTTCCACAGTAAATCTGAGACATAGCTGGGGTCTTCACGTGTTGGATGGTGGCAAGAATTCACCCAGAGGTTAAGTTCAGAGACAGGCAGTATTCTATTTCCCCTAAAGACAAAGGGTGGTAAGTGACAGTGGACAAGTCATGGCCAGTGGGGTTGGCATGCAAAGCAGAACAGGATTACAGCTCAGGAAGAGGTCTCTTTTAAACTGCTTAGGACTAGAAGCACTTTGGACTTTAGAATATTTACAAATTCACAATGAATCTCATGAAGATAATACATTTATTGAGGTTTTATACATACCTTGTACATGTATTGAGAATGTATATATATAGTATTTCTTATGTCTGCCTTTTTACGATGATCCATCACATGAAGTCAAGTGTAAACATTTCCAGCTGTGACATGATATCAAAGTGGTTTGAATTTGAGGGTGTGGCTCTGAGAAATTACACATACTCTAGTGGATGGCACTATAGCTCACACATACGTGCAGCACCAAATACATATATTGTGTTTTTTTTTTCCAAAAAGAACCTGTGAAATTCAGAGGGAATAGTGGACAGAGATTAGGGAGCGAGTGAAGGGGAGGAAATGAGGAGTGGATTTAGTCAAAATGTCACATATGCACAGAAGATACACTCAAACAATAAAAATTGTTTTAAAAACTGAATTTTGGAGCATTTTTAGTTTTTCAGCTAGGGATACTCAACTCATATATCACATACACACACAAACACATACACTGTGTGTACACATATATATAATATATGTATACACACACATATATATAATTTCCATAGGCTATTACTAAGTCTTAGAAACACAGCTATTGCTACTACATCAACTAATAAACCCTAATTCGAGATGATGTTTCAGTGACCAGGAGGTATAGCCTTGAAGTGCCATCCAACACTTACATCATTGATGATGTTTCATTCGTAATCTCCTCAGTGATCCTCAGTGTACACAGATTCAAGTTCTATCACAGTAGGAAGTTGGAAACCTGCTAACTCTGCTGTCTCTTCTCATTTCCTTACATTCTGTTGTGACCTATTGTGATATTCTTAGTTCCTTAGAAACTCTGACATTCCTTTCTCTGCATTTTTTCCAAATGCTTTTTTCTTTTTGTATGAAACGCTTTCTTTCAACCACTATATCTCCATCTCTTTTCACCCGAACACCTAGTCATGCTGAAAATTTCAATACAAGTGTCTGTTTTCTGGGGAAATGTCCCTTAAATTCCCAGGCCATGTTATCTCTCCCTTTTCAAGCTCTCATGATACCCAGTGATATTTTTGTATGAACAATATAAAATTTTTTGTTAACATTTTCTCAACCAGGACACAAAGATCTGTGAAGACACCATGATTACTTTATCCTTGAAGTCCCAGAACTAGTACATCATATGTGGGTGACCTGCTATTATATGGTAATTAACACTGCAGTTAAAAAACACTATAAAAAATGTAAGGATGTCTTTATCCCTTTACTATTGAATAGTATTACTGCTCCTTTCTGTATCAAAGAACAATTATAAATGATGGGTAAACAATGATGAATAAACAACAACAACAACAAAAACTTAACAGGTGCCTTGATAATAAGGTCCTGTTCCTTACTGTTGTTATTGTTCCTATATTGTTACGGAAATTTATACTAGATGAAGTAATTTGTGGTTTAAGTATATAGAATCTCTAGAATCTCTTATAATTACCCTTTAGTATTACCCAAAGAAAACAAACAGAATGTCATTTTTTTTCATTCCAATACTAGTCAGAAGCTGTATTGGTCAATATTCTTTAGAGCAACAGAACTGATAGAATGGGCATATATAAAGGAACAATTTATTAAATTGCCTTACACTGTACAATTCAAGTACTGTAACTCCATAACTATAATAGCTACTTCATGCCAGAAAGGCCAAGAATGTAGTAGCTGCTCAGTTCATGAGACTGGTACTTTAACAGTTCTGTGTGGTTTGAAAGAGAATGTCCCCCACAGGCTCATTCATTTGAATACTTTGTCCCAGTTGGTAGAACTGTTTGAGAAGGATTAGGTAGTGTGGCCTTGTGGGTGGGCTTTGAGGTTTCAAATGCCCACACTATGCCCAGTTAGTGTTCTCTTCCTCATGGCTGTATCTTAAGATTTAAGCTTTTAGCTACTGCTCCAGCATCACATCTGCCTGATTGCTGCCACACTCCCTACCATAATGGCCATGGCGTCACCCTCTGAAAACTTAAGACCCCAATAAACTCTTCTATAAGTTGCCTCAGTCATGGTAGCATATCAAAGGAACAGAAAAGTCACTAAGACAAGAGTAAATCTTACCGCTAAAACTAGGATCATAACTGGAGAATGCCTGGTTTTTGTCTTCTATTATTTCTTTTATAATTTTTATTAAATCATTTCCCCCTTCCCTTTTCTTCTTCCAAACCCTCCTGTATACCCCATTACTTTCTTTCAAATTCATGTGCTCTTCTTTTTATTAATTTTTGTTACAAACATGTATATATAAACACACATATACATACATATATATGTATATATTCCTTAATATAGTGCCAATGAATAAGTCTACAAAACAAAATCATAACAAGGCCTCAGGAAATATTTAGAAATTTGGGATGGCAGATTGTAAGAGCCAGAGAATGGGGAAGTTTTGCTTTGAGATTGTGTCTCTCAGTAATGTCAGAAGGTATACCTACAAAGTCCCACCAGCGTGACTGCACAAGTATGATCTGAACATGGACAACAGCATTCAGTGTGTGAAAGTGGACAGAGAATGGGAGAACCTGGAGGCCTCAATTTTACATGAAGAGCTACAGACTACTGGGAAATGCTGAGAATGCCTGGCTTTTAGTCAAGATGGATGCTAGAGGAAGCTGGTTCTAATATCAACAAAGGAGCAGGCAGCAACAGCATCTGAGTAGATAAACTTGCTAGGGAGAGTAAGGCTGTTATTTTCCCAGGTCCTTTAACTGGACTATCATCGGAGGCTACCCACACATTCAGGCTTAGTCTTTGCACATCAATGAACACAACGAAGGCAATCACCCACAGATGGGCCCACAAACCCATCTGAGGTCCCTAAAAAGACTTTCAGCTCTGCGGATTTTGGTTGTGTCACATTGACAAAGCCAGCTATCATAGTAACCACAATTCATTTTCTTAAGTGATAATTTTCTTATAATGTACTAAGCTAAAGACAGACATCAGTTCAGAGTAGGTATGTGTTTTCTTTCAAATATACAGGGCTGTGTGTATTGTTCATGGCTCAGAGATTAATACATTGAGATGTGTTCCTTTAATACCACAGATAACACCCTTGGTGGGTGAACCAGATATAACTTACTAATGGGTAGAAAAACTTACAAAAATGCTCCAAAGTGATGTGGTAGACAGACTGAAAGGGAGGACCCAGAAAGAGCACTAACTGATTCAACAGTGTCTCTTGGGAAATGTGGTAGGTTGTAAAAGAGTAATAGACAAAGCAGGCTCCTGGCAGTAGGCTAAGCAGATAGGCAGTAGGATACACAGGAAAACTTCCCCAGGAGATTAGCAGTCCCTCCTTTGGTAGAATTACTAAGGTGTCATGGTATCCAGCTGGGCCAAGATTATTTATTGTCTGTGCAGGTACTCCTTTCCTTGCCTGAATACTCTGGTGGTGGTGGGCTAAGGCAGGGTTTGTAAGCAGGAACATCATCAGTATGGCTTGCTTTGCACTCACGTGATCAGCTTCAAGGGATAGCTGGCTACTTGGCCTCAGGCTCCTCATATGTATAAGAGGAGAGTCAGTCTTTCAGTGCTTTGTTTAATTTTCTGGTCTCAGCACACTGCAAGATCTTGAGAAAGGAAGTGGTTTTGGGGAGGATAGGACACTGGCTGTTGATGTTCTATTTGTCTCAAGGATTGCACAGCTCTGTTTCATTTTCTATTGCTAATAATATTCTTATTTAATTTAACAAGGACTCCCAAGTGTTTTTTTACTAGGAAAAGACAGGAATGTCTGCACCACCCTCAGAGGGTCTTTAAGGGAAAGCAGCTGTGGACGTTTGCAATCGTGAGCAAAAGGAAATGAGAGAAATTCAATATCATCATGTAATCTTTGCCAGGCTGACTGATATTTTTCACCTTCTCATCTATGAGTCCTTGTGGCAGTGTTGGTTCCTAGTACCTCTCGAGAGTAAAGGGCCAGGCGCAGGTTAAGCAGAGCTGTTAATAGAAGAGCTGCATATTCACAGGGTCTCTAAAGCTTGCTATCCCTTGACTCATTATATACCTCCCATTTTAAAAATGGCTTCTCTCAGTAGATCACTACAGACACTTTTTATCTGATTATTTCAGGGATCATCTGGCCACAGAGAGGATCAAGGGCATTTTTGAGTGAGCATCAGAGACTTTAACCTGACTCGGTCACCATAGAGGTGTCAGATTGTTCCCTGTTGGTCACAACTTAATGTAAAGGAGGTTAAAAGATTAATCACAAATGGATCACACTTTAAATATCTTCTAACAAGCTGCATTTAAACTTGCATCTGAGTCTATAATATTTTTAAAGGTGTTTCATTTCTCTGAGGGCTTAATAATAGGCACAAGGACAGGTGTTAGTCTTTTAATCCCACAACCTTCCTCTCCTATATCCCACCTATGGAGGCAGAGTGTATCGAGAAAGAAATAAGATTGTGTGGCAATTTCAAAGCACATAGAAGATAAAAAGGAAACTCTTTTTGCTGATTTTTTTTCAGATTCACAATTCTGTATGGGTCACTTGCTAAAAACGCCCTAAAGTGTTACCTGAGTGTCCATCAAAATAGTAAGGCTTTATGCTTTAACAGTGGGTGTTGCCTGATAAAATCAAGGGGAATTTGATAAGATTTCTGATTTAGTGCCTCCCTTTGCTATCTCTTTATCATTTATATGAGACCCACTGAGAAAAAAGGGAAGGAACAGAAATCCACAATGCAATATTTTATTTTCAATTTTGTTTTTTGATGTACAATGTCCCAAGTCAAACTCTTCCTGCTGAGAATGCTTTGCACCTAAGGGTATTCAGTGTTAAGATATCATATCTTAGGAAAGTTGGTTCATAATGATATCTGACAATGCCTGGGAATGGCTGTCTATTGTCATTATGTGAGAGTCCTTGCCAAAAAGTTGGCTCCCCTTTTTCTTGGACACCTCTTTTGCCTTTGCTTATGAGGCCACTTTTAAAATTCACTTATTCTGATAAGAGACCTTGTCCCATTAGGTTTCTTCTCACACAGTAAAGACTCTCCTTGGGGCTCCAAACCCTTTCTTCATAAAGGTAGCCCTGTGTTTCCCAGTTAGAGAAGAAGCTTGAATAATCACATGTCTAATTAAGTAACCTTCTTTGACAAACATATAAAACAATTCATTAACAACAAGGGAAGCTTTGTCCCACTCAAACGCAATTGCTTTCAGTCCTTTGCCCTTTGCATTCATGCAGTCCTAAGTGAGCACACAACATACCTGAACAGGAAATGAGGAAGTAGATACAAACACAGCTGCAGTCTCTCTCCAACACATGCTGTCTGGCAACAAACTTCACCTTTAGCTTACTAAATCACAAGTCAGCACACTTTATCTTGAGTTGGAAAATGACCGAAAAGAACTTTGGCATTTCTGCCGAAATATTTGTGTCCTGCCCAGAGAGTCCCAGGTGATAAAAAGTTCAGCTGATAGTTTGCTAACAAGCCTGTGGGGCTTTGCTCACACAAGTACTCAGTGCTTTCTCAGAGTTTTGTTTGTAGGCTGTTCTGCTCAGGCGTCTGGCAGGACAGCAGAGATGGGAGAGAGGGGATTCTTCCTAATGGATGGCAGACATATACTTTCTCTTATTTGTGGAAAAGCAATATGCCCTCCCAGTGGCTTGTAAAATCAGAACTATGCTTTTTAAAGGGCTTTTTGCTATTGTTATTGTAATCTTCTTAAAAAGATACATTATGCAAGATATCTAGATGGTATTTTAAATGGATATATTCAATTCCATCCTAATGATAATTCTCAGTACACTGTTAACTTGAGGAAAGTATGTAATTTCTGGTTAGGAAGTGATGACTTGATTCACCTGCCTCAGTACTTGAAAGCAGTTGGCATATATTAAGTGTAGGTTTGAACAGAGCGAGAAAGGTAGGCCACCAATCACTTGCTCAGGGAAGAAAGATGCCCACCAGGGTTGAAGCAGTCAGGATGTCTGGAGATCTTTCACTCACAGCCTGGGAGAGATGGCTGGCAGTAAACATGGAGGTGCTTCCTGAAGGAAGGTGCCACATCTCTGCTTTGTTCTGCTGTACTGTTGTGTCTAGGGTGCTCTAATCTCTGCAGGCCGTGAACATTATGATTAGATGACAGCTTCCTGACTGCCGTGATACACATATTCCTTTTTTCCAATGTCAGATTCTCTTAGATAAATGATCACAAGTGCACCAAGTCCTCCTCTCCTCTCCTCGCCTCTCCTTTCCTCTCCTCTCCTCTCCTTTCTCCTCCCTCCCCTCCCCTCCCCTTCCCACTCCTCTTCTCTCCTTTCCTCTCCTCTTTTTTTCACAAAGGGTTCTGCTATGTAGCTCAGGGTGTCCTCATGTGTGTGATACTTCTGCCTCATTTTTCTAGGTGCTGAGACACTTCCAGCCTAAATGTTTTGAAGTCTGGAACAGTTTCTGGTCATTCTATTACTGAAGACGATATCTTTAGAATGAAGGAGGTAATTGCTTTCATCATGATACAGACATTTCTCGACCTTCTAGAACAAGTCTGGAACTACACCCAAACTTATACCCAATGGCTGCTGTGGTTCTCAAGAAGTGGGGGGACATCCCAGATAGTGCTCTCAAGTCCTGTAATTCACAGTGAATTCTTGTCAATAGTTTTATGAAAGTCAGTGAATAAAGCAATAAGAAACTGAGTATATTGAATGTAAAGTTAGTAATAGAGTCAAAGGAAATGAGTCCCAGTCCTCACACACTACCAAACAGGTAGAAATAAGTATGCAGAACATGAAACAGAAATTGCTTATTAAACAAGTAAAGGCTTAAAAACAAATAATATCAAAACATTCTAAAAAGAAACCACAAGAAAATATCCCAGCATTTACAGATGGGGTCCTTATATAGAGACACAGTGTAGTATGAAGAGCAGGCTGCATCCTGCCACCTGGCCCAAAGAAATTGTATTAATTAAATTACTGCCTGGCCCATTATCCCTAGCCTCTTATTGGCTAACTTTCACATCTTGATTCAACCCATTTATAATAACCTGTGTAGCACCACGTGGTCTGACCTGGCAGCTTCATGGTGGCTCTCTCTTTTCCCCACCTAAGTTCCACCCTATCAAAAGGCCAAGGCAGTTTCTTTATTCAACCAATGAAAGCAACACATAGTGAGAAGGACCTCCTACACCAACACAGCAGATTGAGTTAAATACCAAAATCAACTGTGGACTTCATATAGTAAATGTAGCTAAAATAAAGTGTTTTAGAAATATGAAAAGCAAAAAAAAAATTAAAGCAAGAATACGTACATACTAAAAAATGTCAACTGCATGATTTAGAAAAGATTGATGCAAAGGCAACCTTTTCAAAGGTGAAGATACAATTTTAAGATATTAAAAATCTAAATCACAACAGCTTTTTAGACTAGAAATTTTGTAGTATACTATTAAGACAAATTTTCAAGAAATATAAGGAAATGTCATGAAGAGAAAACCTGAGAGCACACAAATCAGTTCTGGAATATAGTGAGTATAATATAATATTTATGTTTTATTGCATCAGAAAGACATTATTTGATTTAATCAGCATTGGGACACCTGGACAGCAATTAAAAATATAATGTTAACTTCTTGGGTTATATGTGTTTGAAAATAGTTCAAATTATTTGAAACTTTTAAAAATTTATACTAAAATAATTATATGAAATGTGTAATAAAAGTACTATGAGAAAAGCCACAAATTTGGGCTCTAAGTGTCTTATACAAATTGTCACAAACATTTAATTAAATTGATGAAATAGCACATGTAATATGTGGTAAACTGCAGTTTGAATCCAAGCAAACTGATTCCAGGGAAATGCTTGTTAAATAGGTCTCTGAAACAAACATGCACACTCACAAAATAATGACAACTAAAAAATACTATGCATTATTCTGGAGGAAGATCCCAAGTATTTTAAAGTAGCCTAGAAGATGAGTTCTGAAAGAAATTCTTAGGGCTGGGAGGCAGATCAGGTGTTAAACTGTTGCTTTGTAAGCAAGGAGACTAGAGTTCAGAGTTCTAGCACCTGTGAAAAAAGTCAAGTATGTACAATAATCAAATATTGAAAAAGCAGAGAAAGAGGATTGGGGGTTAGGGAATTTGCTGCCCAGCCAACTTCGTATAATAATGGCTTATGAGCTCCAGATCCACTGAGAGAACACACCTTACAAAATAAGATAGAGAGTGACTAAAGAAGAGTGTTGACACCATTCTCTGGCTATTCATCTGCAAACACACTTACACACACAGCAATAGAGATAACCTGAACAAATTTCACTATATGAAAACTGCAATTCCAGCCAGGCAGTGGTGGCACACATTTTTAATCCCAGCACTCAGGAAGCAGAGGCAGGCAGATCTTAGTGAGTTTGAGTCTAGCCTAGTTTACAAAGTGAGTTCCAGGACAGTCAGAGTTGTTACACAGAGAAACCCTGTTTTGAAAAACAAAAACAAAAAAGAAAATATTGCAATTCTTTTTATGTGAAGAATATGTAACAAAATTGAAATTCAAATGAAATTTAAAATAGTTATAATACAAATGCAGAATAAAATTAAAGTATAATTGTATTTCATCTTTTGTATTTTGATAGAATAATTTGTTTTGCTTGCAGAGTTTTTTGTGTTACTGAATGAGAATTTTTCAAGAGAGAGAAAAGAGAAAGGGTAGGTCACATCTAATATTAGTTTTCTATTCAAAAGTATGTTTTCTCTTCTTTCTAAACAAGCCAGAATATGTCCCTTACTATGAAGACTCTACTAGTTCTCATGGGCGGTGTCTTGATTAATCAACCAAAATAATTATTGGATTCATCTTGCCTATAAATAACTCATGTGTGAACCTGTAGCATCATTTTAACAAATAAAACAAAGAATATCCATAAGTATGTGTCTTAATTAGGGTTTTATTGCTATGAAGAAACACATGACCACAGCAGTGAAGAGGGCCGCTAAAAAGAAATCCCACACTAGCTCAGAATTGAATATAATAAAGGGTTATTTATTTTGGGGTAGACTCACAGACCACAGTCCTCTGCTCAAACATGGAATCCAGCAGCCAGAAGAGAGAGGAAGCATTTGCTTTATAAGGGCAATTATAGCATAAGAGGTAATACCCAAGTCAGCGGGTAACTTAAACACTACTCGCTGAAGGATTTTCCTACAGCACCACTCCATTTTGTTTAAATGAGAGAGTTCTAAGTCTAATACAAAATTATATACAATAAGAACAAATATCAAGCATAAAAATTAGAATTACAACCATCATAAAAAATATCAAGCAAGAAGCATGTGATAAATGTTTCAATAATTATCCTATCCTAAGGAGTCTAAGTCTTGTATTATAAATAACATGACCAAGTCATGAGAGGAAAGTAATTATGACTATCTAGTCTTCAACCCAATCAAATACCTGAGAAGGGAAATAATATTACTTGAGTAAACAGGAAGTACAATCAAGCACCTTCCAAAATGTGCAACATAAGACAGAGACAACTGGCTACCTGGGCAATCATTTGCAATGTTGGAGCAACCAACTTTGGCTAAGGCCTAGAGTAACTGACAGATTATTTACAGAGGCAGAAAAAATTTCAAAACCGTCTTACTCTGTCTTGGCAGGATTTGACAGTCTTTTTTTTTTCTTGTATCCTTCTTGTCCTGTCTGGACATCATGCATTTTTCAGTGGTTGATGTATGGGCTGCTCCTTGCCCAAAGGCTAGTTTGGCCAAGAAGAAAACAAGCTCCAAGCAGAGTGTCTTCGATGCTCAACATTCTCTTGGGAATAGATCGGTGCTGCCAGGAGCAATCATGTCTCACGTTAAGAGAAACCTAAATTATTTAAATGCCATAATCTAAAGCTCTTTAAAGTGGTTGAAGATTACCTATCTATTATACCTATTGTATAATAATACAATCTCTATGTATCTAAAGAACCTGATTAGTCTAACTATAAGTATGACAAACATGGATGACTATTGACCTATAGTTTTTAATACCTATATAACTTAAAGACTAACATTTCATATTAGAATATTAAACAATATTTAAACAACTGTGCAACAAACGAAGACAATGACCTCAAAATGTAAACAATGTATAAGTATCTTGATCAGATATAGAAATGTATATTGCAATATGATAAATATATGCTAAAATTGTATCAATATATAAAATGCCTTAAGCAGAGATAGAAGTATACATGCATACATTATGACAAAATAACTTTGCCTAGGTAAACAAATATTGTAGACAAAAATAGGGATACATTTAATATGTTTTAAGTTTATATCAATATACAAGAATCTATACCAATCTAAATTGGGTATAAATAATAGCTCACAAGTATTAACTCTATTACTCAATAATACTCTATTATTTGTGTGAGCTTACTCATCCCATTCAATTTCCCTGTTTTTCCCAAAGAGATCCCTGAGCATACATATTTCCTCCCAATGCCTAACCTTATACCAATTATAATCAACCACTAATTGATGGCCTTAATCCTGAGGACAAAATTTGTTGAGAGAGGGGATGTCATCTTCTAGAATTACTTCCAGCTGTCATGGGGGCAATGTTCTTTCTATGGGATCTTGTGAAAGTAAAATGATGGTTAAGGTCCAAGATTACTGTTTGGTGTAATTGCTGATAGTCTCTGAGTATTCGGTAGGTTTTTTCTGAGGTTCTTATTTGGAGTTCTGGCCAGAACGTTATAAAAAGGTACAGTATTTCAGCTAACATAGTTGGAACCATCTTGAGCAGCTGGTATCCCAAAACAGGTCTTAGAGTAGCACTATCAGTATCATGACATCATATCAATCAGGTAGAGTTGTTGTTGTGGGACCCCATCTTCTTCCTGGAAACTTCAAAGATTACTGCAGGAAAATTCATTGTTCATTGTAGAAAACTTTAACATTATTTATACAGATGTATATTCAATGAAATGTATGATACAGATAAAAATAGGTATGAAGAAAAGTAAATTTTTTTTCTAATTTTTTGTCTTTCTGCCCCATACCATGGCTCCTGACATAAGAAAGAAACTCTGAATTTTTATTTTAACAATGTGCTTGGATTTAGAGAAGGACAGGGCCATTGTCCAACTCCAAAGCCAGCTTTGATTTTTAAGTGAATCGTGACTATTATTCTAGTTGATATTCAGAGATTCTTACCCTCAGATGACCTATAATCATAAGTCATAATTCTCTTTGCTTTGTGATCCTAACTGGATGATTATCTTTTCCTTTTCTTTAGACATCTAGATGTCCAGGGTCTCTTGATTTTTTTGAAGATGAGTATTTTCATGCAAAAACAAGAACAGAACCCTGCCCCAACCCTTATGAGGTTTCCTTACTATCTGTATGGTTGTCACCTCTGTGGATGAGCCATCATTTCTCTTTCTCAAGAGATTTCTCTTTTTCAAACTGAATCTTTATTAATTTTGATGGTATACATAACTTTTCTTCTCCTGTGGAAACAAGAGTAAAACCCCTTCTCCAACCTAGCACATCTCCTGGTTTCCCTTGTGAGGTCAACACATCTTTAAAACACACCAGCTGATTTAATCCAGAAGTCTTTTCTTTTATCCAGTGTCTCTCTGATGCTATCATTCTTTTCTCATTCACAGTAAAATATTTAAAGTTAATAAAGCATTATGTAATCTATTTCTGGTTTATTTTCCATCCCTCTCTGTTTGTTTACTATATTCTTTATAGTTTGATTTGATCTTTCTATAACTTCCTGACCTCTAGGATTGTTTGGTTTACCTGTAATATGCTTTATATTATGTTAAGCAAAAAACTGCTTCATTTTTTAAAGATGTATGCTGGACCATTATGTGTCTTTATTTGTGTAGGTATACCCATGATGAACATACTTCTAATAAATTCATGGTTACTGAATCAGCATTTTCTGAGCTCAAAACAGTTGCCCTTTGAAAACCTGAATAAGTGTGGTGTACATATTCTAATTTTCCAAAATCTGCAAAGTGGAACACATTCATCTTCCAGATTTCATTCTTTTGAGTACCCTTTTGGTTAGTCCCTGCAGGTAGTGGTGTTTGGTTATAGAAAGAGCAAGTAGGACTTCTCTTTATAATCTCCTTAGCTTGTTGCCATGTAAAAAATCTCTTTCTTTAAACCTTTGCTATTGACATGATGTTTCTTATGAAATTCTGAGACCTTCAACACACTTCTAATCAATAATTTATTCATTTCTGCATTACCTTGTACTAGAGGACCTGGCAGACCCATAGGGGATCCAATATGTGCTATGTATATGGATTAAATCCTATTCTTGATTATATTTTGAACCTGTATGATAATGAAGTCATTTTTGTATCATCTGGTATAACTTCAGTGGTTTCAATATGCAAGACAACTCTCTGCATATTATGAATCAGTAATTATACTAAGAGGTTCTTTAAAATCCCTTAGTACCATGAGAACAGCATATATTTCTGCCCTTTGGACAGAATTATAAGGGCTTTGTTCTACCTCACTTAAATATTTGGATTTGTAACCTGCCTTTCCTGATTTATTTGCATCAGTATAGAATGTATGGACTCCAGTTATTGGTGTGTCACATAGAAGGTGGGGGAAGAATCCAAGTAGTTCTCTTCATAAGGTTAATTCTATCATGTTTGGGATAATTGCTATTAATCTCTTTTAAAAACTTAGCACAATCTCTTTGCCCATAACATTTTTTAATTTCATCAAAAGTAAAAGGCACTATAATCTCTGCTGGGTCTATACCTGCTAGTTGACAAAGTTTCAATTTTCCTTTTATAATTAATTCAGAGACTTTTTCCACACAAATTTTTAATTTATTACTTGGTTTATGTTGTAAAAAGACCCATTCTAAGATAATATCTTCTTATAATGGATCTTTAATTGCATTAAAATTCCTGTAAGGGAAATTATGGAAGGCAATATGACTAAAATGCAATTAAGATTTGGATTTACCCTATCCACATGTGCCTCCTGCAATTTTTCTTCAGTGACAATCAATTCCTTTTCCATTTCAGCTGTTAATTCCCTGTGAAATTTAAGTCTTTGTTACCATCTAAGGTTTTGTTTAAATTAACTATTAGATCAGGTATTATCCCAACATCTGGTTGTATACTGGAAATGTCTCCTAACAATCTTTGAAAGTCATTAAGAGTCTGCAACTGGTCTCTCCTAATTTGTGCCTTGTTTCTAATCTTCTGCAAACCTATTCTATAACCTAGGTAATTGACAGAATTTCCTCTCTGTATTTTTTTCAGGAGCAATTTGTAATCCCCATTTTGGCAAAAATTTCTTTATTTCTTCAAACATTCTTTCTAAATATATATTTGAATCAGACAACAAAATGTCATCCATGTAATGGTAAATTATAGATTTATGAAATTTTTACATATGATTTCCAATGGCTGACTTACAAAGTATTGGCATAGGGTGCGGCTATTGAGCATTTCCTGTGGGAGAATATTGCATTGGTATCTCCTGTGAAGGCAATTTTTTTTCCTGTCCTTTTCTTGTAAAGGTATAGTGAAGAAACAATCTTTAAAATCAATAACTATAAGGGGCCATCCTTTGGTAATAAAGAAGGAAGAGGAATTCCAGATTGTAGAGGACCCATAGATTGAATTACCTTGTTGACAGCTCTTAGATCTGTCACCATTCTCCATTTACCAGATTTCTTTTTAACAACAAATACAGGAGAATTTTAAAGGCTGGTTAATTCTTCAATATGGTGAGCATCTAGTTGCTCCTGTACCAGCTGTTCTAAAGCCTGCAGTTTGTCTTCTGGTAAAGGCCACTGTTTAACCTATATTGGTTTCTCAGTTAACCTTTTAAAGATAGGACTGTTGGTACCTCTAAAGGTTGGATAGTTGCTTTGTGTTCTTGTACAGCCTGAATGACTAGTTACCTTTGTGTATAGTACCTTATAATATCATTTCCAGAAGTATGAGTTTCTGAGACTGGACTGCAGAAATGTTAATCTGAGTATTCCATTGATGCAGCAGGTCACAATCCCATAAATTCACTGCAATATTAGTTACATACAGCCTCAGCCTTCCTCTCTGTCTTTCTGACCTTATGCATTCAACCCATTTTGTGCTTTGTTTCACTTGAGGTAGAGTTCCAATTCCCAGGAACTGAACATCTGCCTTTTGAAGAGGCCAATTTGGATGCCAAGATTCTGGAGTAATATTCATGTCCACACCCATGTCTATCAAATGCACAGTTACAATGCCATTTATATGCACTCTTGGCTTTGGTCTTTGATCATTTATAGAAGTCTGCCAAAATATATGTTTCCTATTTCCTCTTGGAATTTTTAAATTCATCCTTCATGTTTATTCCATCATCCAGAACAGTGTGGTTTTTTACAGAAGGCTCTGGATTTTTTAAATTTTCCTGGTGAGACATGCTCTCCATGGTGATTGGGAATGACTGCACCACTTTTGACTTGGGGGCCTGCAAGAGGCCCTACAAAGAGTTTCCAATGGTATTGGGTTGCCTTGTCTGTCTTTTGTTGATCTGTATTCATTGGTCCAATCAGCCTTTGACACATCTTCTACATAATCCAAAAAGCTGATACCTTTTCTGTTTGCCATTTCCAGAGAAGACATTATTTCTAGGAATTTCTTATCTACAATTCCTTCTCAGATGTCCTATTCTACCACAATTAAAACATGAGGCATTTTCATATCTCATCATATCTTTGAAAATTAATTCTTCTGCCCAAGACTCAGTATTATAGTCAAATGTCTCAATTTTTATTGCATGCATGATCCATTCATCCATAGGTGCTGATCTAACCTTTAAAGGCCCAAGTATCTTTTTTCATTCTAAGTTGGCATTTTCAAAAGCCAGATATTCAATAAGTACTCATCTAGCATCTGGGTCTGTTACTCCTATTTGTACAGCCTTAGTTAATCTTTGTAAAAAGTCACCAAAGTGTTCTCTCTGACCCTGTTTAACGCTGGTATATGATTCAATTTGTTTTCCTAGTTCTTGAATCATTTCCCAAGCATTCAAGGCTGCTTTGTGGCACAGGAACAAGATTTGTTCATCGTAAAGAACTTGAGCCTGTGGGTCAGCATAAGTGCCCTTGCCAAGAATTTGATCTTGGGAAGTCTCAAGTCCTTTTGCTTTTCCCGGTTGTTCTAAAATTTTTTGCCTCTTCTCGCAAATAACATTTTCACAGCAGTTGGGACCTGTCATTCAGGAATGCTGAAACTAACTGAAGCCAGTCATGTAGGGTAGACTTATTGCTACCCTACATTATTGCCCATGTCTTTACCATCTCCCTAACAAATGCTGAATGCAAGCCATAAGATACTACTGCTTGCTTAATTTCTTTTAGATCATTCATTCCTATAGATATCCATCTATTTTCTTTGGATCCTTTGGGCATTTAGAACTTGAATCTTTGTCAGAGTAGATTACAGGGTAGGAAGCAAAATCCTTGATAAGTCATCTCTGACAGGTACTGGTGATGTTAAATCCTGTTCTTGTATCTTCTTTCCCTGCTCATCAGCTCCAATAATTTCCTCAATCATTTCAAATCTTTTTACGACTGTCTTTTGTAAAGCCTGAATCTCCTGACCTGTATGTGTCACACACACACACACACACACACACACACACACACACACACACACACACACACACACACACACATAGTGATTTCATGGAGGAACCTAGTCTCTGGACCTCATTCTGTACATGTGATTTAAGGTCTGAAGTTTTTCTTTTAATGATAACATCTCATCATTGGATACTATTTGGATAACATGCAGATCCTGGAGAGATACTCTATCTGCTATCCTATCACAACTTTTTAATGGATTTTGATTGTTAAATTCAACAGTATGAATTCTTTCAGATAATTTCTCAGTATCCTTTGACATGGATTGAATTTTCTTTGTCAAATTAATGTCATCCTTTTCAATAGTATTAATTTTTTCAGGTATCTTTTGATTTTCAATGGTATTAATCCTGTCAGGTAGCTGTTCATTATTATTCTGTAAAGATTATATCATTTTTAAAAAGTGCTTAATTCTTGGCTTTGTTATCTAACCATTTTCTTAAGGATACAATATGAAGAAAAAAACTGGGTCCCAATATCCCATAAATGGTTATATCACAATAACTGTATAAGCCTTGCAGAATACAATCCACAGTATCAGTTAAAAGATTATTCAAATTTTGCATTCTGATGTTGTGTGCAATTATATAACTTACAAGTTTTTTGATGTAGTAATTAATTAAATAGTTACCTGCATTATGAGGTCTGGTAAATTGTTTTAGGTTTAATAATCTTTATCGTCCAGCAGATGTCACAATTGCAGAGTCACCACTAGAGGCACAACTGGTGGTTGCACACAGTTCTGCACAGCTTCGACCTTCTGCCTTGGTGCTGGTCAAATCAACTCCATACACAGAGCAAGGAGCCCAGAACTCATGAGTAGGGAGCACAAACTGGAAGCTGTGCAAGTTGCCACATGGTAGGGAACATGGCAGTGGTGGGTGCAAATGTGCACGAGCTTGGAAAATTTCCACATTACCATGCACTTAGCGCTGCCGTGGTGTTTTTGTTTGTTTGTTTTTTGTTTTTGTTTTTTAAAACCACTTAGTAGGTGAAAGCAAACCAGGCAGACAGGGTTGGGAGACCTTCTGGGCCATAGACCTTTTGGGCCTTTTGGACTGATCCACTTGTTAGGTCTCGAGTTGGAGGCCAGATGAAGAGGGATGCTAAAAAGAAATCCCACACTAGCTCAGAATTGAATATAATAAAGGGTTATTTATATTGGGGTAGACTCATAGGGGATCTAACAGCCAGAAGAGAGAGGAAGCTTGCACTTTACAAAGGCATTTATAGTATAAGAGGCCACACCCAAGTGGGCTGGTAACTTAAAGGCTACTGGCTAAAGGATTTTCCTATTTCTCGGCAGCTCTTATAAAGGAAAACATTTAATCGAGGTGATGGCTTACAGTTTCAGATGTTTAATCCATTATTATCATGGTGGGGAGCATGGTGTTATGCAGGCAGATATGGTGCTGACTACATCTTGATCAGAAGATAACAGGAAGTAGATTGTCTCACTGGGCATGAATTGAGCACATATGAACCTCCAAAGTCCACCTCCACGGTGACATACTTCTTCTAACAAGACCACACCTTCTCCAACAATGTCACACCTCCTAATCGTTCCCATTTGGGGGTTATTTTCTTTCAAACCACCACTGTGTGTCTGGGAATAGGTTCTCCATTCTTAAACCATGTCACACATCAGAGTTCAACCAGACACTGGATACTTTGGAATAAGAATGCAACATTTAGGAACCTGCAAGCATCTTATTCCTATGAACAGAAAATAATTAAAATTGTAGAATTAAAGGGCCCTTGTTACTAAAATTCCAAACAGCTATTTAACCTAGATCCTTCCTGTGTAGGAAGATAAATTCCTCTTTTTCTTTATTTAAGTTCTTTTTCTATTTTACATACCAACCCCAGTTTCCCTACCTTCCCTTATACTGCCCCCACAGTCCTCCCTTTCCATCCCCATCTACTCCTCAGAGAGAGTAAGGCCTACATGGCTCGGCAGAATTGGGGCTGCTATGGCAATAATGAATTTGAAAGTTGATATGCGAAAGAAATCTGAGAATGAAAGAATCATTGAATAATTTGAGGTTTCTACAGAATTTTGAGCACTAAAGAATAAGGGTAATTTTGCATATGCAGTTAGTAGATTGGGCAGATAATACCGACAGGACATCCAGCTTTTGTATAATCCTTGCTGTTTGTTAATTAAAGGCAATTACACCTTTACTGCCTAATTTAGAGCATTCCATAAATGCATATATTATTCTCTGAATATAATTTAGATTTATCTTTCAGATGGATTCCATACTTTACACAATGGCACCCAGATACCTCAACTGCATGAAAGTTTTATGTGAAAAAAAGAAGAGAATGTGTTTCCTTGGGTAATGAGCCCTAAATATTTTCTGGAGACACAGACTCTATTGTCAATTGTTTCAGCACACTAAATACACTCTGGACTTCTTAGAACCATAACCTGCCAGTATTTTAGGAATAAAATGAGAAAGGTATTTGACTGAGTATTTCCCAGATTGGAATAAAAGTCTACAGGTAATGGAATTCCTGGAACTACACTATAAGTGCTTTCAGGTGGGGATGAGGGATGCTTGAGGAACAACTTTCCCTTGACATTAGTGAGCTCTAAATGCTCTCTTAGACCATCCTTGGCAAGACCAATAACAAGTCAATAACTACAGTGATGAAACAGCTCATCTTCAAAGATCTGAAAGATAAAAAGAATGCACACTATCTTGGTGTAAGCATCATTATGATGATTAGAGGAATTATTCCATCTAAATAGTTTTTGGCATAAGTAAGCATTGTGATAATATTATTATTACTATAATTGCCATCATTTCCTAAAGAGAATAGCAGAAGCAGTGATTATGGGATCCTTCAGTTCAGTGGAAAAAGTAAGTTAATATCCTTAGCAGAGTACAGTTGACTGTCTGCATCAGAGGAAGACAACAACCTCCTTCTGCCTTAGCTAATGCCTAGGCATGAGGACTTGATGGTCACTAGAGTACCAAGGACATTTGTAACTATATTTTGACTTTACTATGATGTGATACATATTAATAGCTCTTTCCCTTAAAAGATGACATGAGTTTCTATTTGTAATTCCTACCAACAACATAGCACAGTGACTGTAAAGAAAAAAATCATTATAATATAAGGGGAATTGCTTGGAAGGAGGAATGGAATCAGTGTGTGTCAGGAGATGGGCAGGGGCAGAAGAGAGGTTAATGGGAAAGGTAAAATACCATAAAACAACATTATATATGGAACATTGGCTACTGTTTTTTTGGTCAAATTAGTCAACTATTGCTGGATTATTCCTTTGGTGTTTAATTTGTAGTCATTTGCATATGTTCTGTTAGTCTGGGGAGAGGCAAGTGATTAGATTGTACCGTCCTGAATAAAAATGAGACAAAATTTAAAAGTAGGTATAAAATGGTGAATATTTGCTGTAGTGTTTGAGAATGGGAATGATATCATTGTTTTCATGGAAAGCAACCTGCTATGGATATGCCAGTTTTCATTTTTCACCTTTATAAATCTTACAGCTCCCTATTTCTAGTCTCTCCTCCTTCTATATATACTGTGGGTTGTATACTAATATTAAATATAACATAAATTGTTTAAATTTCGGAGATCAAAAGGTCATATTTACATAAACTTTTGGTGATATTTTTCAGGATCTGCTCTTTTGTCAGTAAGAGGCAAGAATGAGTTTATGTTTTGAAATATTCCTGAGGGCTGCTAAAGCAGTTGTTTGACTCATGATGCATTAAACTACCCAGGAAAGCACTTTTTGCCTTTTTTTTAGAAACTGAATGAGCATGCCCACTCAAGGTTGAGGTGAAGCAAAGATGTGTGTGTGTTTAATTTATGTTCTAGCTGAGACCAGGGAACTGTGGTGATTGGTGGCACACAAACGAGTCATAGATATTGAAATGGGCAGTCTATAAATTCTCCCTGAAATGGTGGCAAAACAACTTTGGGACATCTAAACACAATGCCATTTATTACTCTGTTAGTGGTCATAGTTATAATGTGTTCTGTTTAGAATCAGCCATTAATAAAAGAAAGTTATTAATAAAGTTATCTCTTTAATAGACGGTGAACCTTTTCACATTCTTTATGATGTCTATGAAGAGTTCATTGCTAAAAGTGGCTCTAATTTCTACTTTACCTCAAATATTGAGTAACATTAAATGGCATATGCAAAACAACACAGATTATTTTACATGCAAAAATAAGGCATATGTACTCTGGACTTAGAATGATTTCTTGATGAATAAATAAATTTTTGTGACCAGCTCGGTGGAAATGGGTGAGTTTACTATACCATCCATGGTGATACAAATTCTCTAGTTTCTATGCTTTATGTGTGCCTGGAAGGTATTTGAGTATTGTGACCATTCTTTATTCTGATGCTCAGCTATTTATACTTGTGTTTGCTATTGAAATAGACTCCTATAACAGACCCTATTTGTCCCTGCAGTAGAAAGCTGCAATATGAGTGAATGGCTTATAATTTCTGTAATTCTCCTTTTCACTGTAATCTATTAAAGCCCTTCCCAAGATCTGCTTCTAACTCCTTTGACATTGGGAAATTACTTTATACTCTTCCTCAACTCAGCTTTCTCCACGTATGGAATGAAAGCACTTAGCTCTACTTATCTCAACAGGAAATGTGTTTATTAAAGGTTTGCTTTCCTCTTAAGTAGGAAGTTCTGGTGTGGGTGGTGTTTGCTTTACTGTGGCTGTTGACATCAAGTCTTGCTTTTTGAAATCTTTATAAACGCCTATCCCTATAAATGTGCTCTGCAAAGACAGAGGAAGAATAATCAATCTGCCACTAAAGAGGAAACTGCCTTTGTCCCACACACATCTGAACCTAAGCAGTCTCTTTTCAAATGATGGGAAGAGCTTTTTAAGCATTCTAAATAAAATAAAATGATACTACTATACACAGAGGATGAGAAAAATATACTTTTAATAAAAATGTTCTAGAACTATATATTATCTAAGATTATATATTAATCTTATAATATATATAATAATATTATTATATATTATCTTAGATAATAACTATATATTATCTAAGTGGTAAGTAATATGTTTTGATATATTTAAAGAGTTTAACTCAGGGAACTCAAGAAAATGAAAATTATTTTAATTCCTGTGGCAGGGTAGGCAGTAAGGATGGCATAAATATCAGAGAAATTATATACATTATCATATTAGTTGTCTAGTTATGTTTCTTACTCAAAGACATAAAAAGCAGGTACTTAATTTATTATTGAACAATTAAAGAGAGTTTGTTTAAAGTATTATGGCATACTCCGTTGAACAGTGGGCATATAGCTATTCCCTCACCTGTCAAAGATTTTTACCCTCTATACACAATCCTGGGACCTCAGTGCCTCTTTCTTGTCCACGTACTCCCCTGATATTTGGGTAATGGGATATGGACAAACGTAACATCTAAAAGTCACATCTAAGTGGGATATGAAAAATATCACACAGTTAATCTAGTCTCCCTGTTTTGCTCTTTGGCATCAAAATATCCATGAGCCAGACTTTGGCTTCACAGTGTATTCAAGAATGGGGACACTTAGAGAAGAGAGCCAGAATCCAAAGTGTCGTAACAGCTTCATCCACAGGACAGTTATACACAGTTATATACATCGCATCCATTAGACTAAAGGAGCTATTTGTTATAGTAACAAAAAATGTCCTCCTCAGAAAGTATATGGTAAGGCATATGGTTTACTACAGTAATCTGCCTAACATATGTGTGCGAAAAAGGCTTTTCTAGACACTAAATGAAGGGAGAATATTTTTAAAAAATGGAAAAATGGTATACAGTGGCAAAATATTTAGTAACAATTTTGTAGCAGATAACTTGGAAGGCACTTTCTATATTATAAAGCATTGTAGCTTTAGGCAAAAAGGTTTCAAAACAGTATGTTGCTGGCATGATCTGGTTACTGGATGTATCTAAAAAAAATCTCTATAAGAAAACTGAGATCTGAAGAGAACTTAATGTCACAAAAACAATACCACACCAGTTTGGAAATTATTATTAAAAGGGGTTATTTATTGGAGGGGGAAAAAGTTACAGATCAATATCCCAAACCACAGTCCTCTGGTCGCAAACAGGAAACAGAGAGTCTAGCAGTCTGAACGGGAGCCGGAAGCAAGAGAGAGTGAGCAGAGGGCTGCAGCTGCTTTTTAAAATGAAAAAGACCACGCCTCAGTGGGCTGGTATCTTAAAGGCTATTGGCTGAAGGAGCAGAAGCAGCTCCCGCAGCAAGAGCCAGAGAACTGCAAATTAGGGATGGAAGGAAATGGAGCTGCTGGCAATTCTGGAACTTGTATAATTGGGATGTGTTATGTTCTCTGTTGCAATAAGTAACAAAGTAAACAAGGGAATCCTTGAACTACAGTCTTAGGGTTCATCTCAATTAAGTTTATGTAATGCTCTTGGTAAATATTTCTGAGTGTGTAAAGATAGTTCTTAAAGTGAAAAGATGGCTCAAGAAAAAAGAGAACAGTGAAGTTCTGCACAAAACAGGTAGATTTCTAGTATGTGCAGTTATTGCAAGAGATGGGACAAGCTATGCTTAAAAACAGTGGTAGGCTTTAGTAATTGCATAGGAGTCTGCTGCAACAAAATAGAAAACAGAGATGGGGCTGTGGCTCAGTTGTAGAGCATCTGTCTAGTGTGTGATACTCTAGGTTTGATGCTACAAGACAAAGAGAAAAAAAGGGAAGGAAGGAAAATCTTTTGTGGAAATACTGTTGGTAAAGCAACAACAGGGTTAAAGAGTAGTGTGGTGGCTTTTCGATATACTAGTGAATTCTAGGATTCACAAGTTCATTGAAATAGAGAAGATTGACATTCATTCTTCAGTCTGAATTCCCAAGTAAGAAGACATTAGGCTTTATTCAGAACTGACCTACATCTTCCTTGGAACATGAATGTGAACTAAATGATGAAACAAGCACTGAAATCTATTGTCCAACAAAGACTGAGGTAGACATTCCTCATCCTTTTTTAGTCACACTCTAGTAACAATGAATTCAAATGAATAAAAGATCTTGGTTCTCTTTAGAGTAGTAAAATATGCTTTGTGCTGTTAAATACTACATCAGTTGTTCCAAATCAATTACATCTTCCAGATCCCACAAAAAACTTTATTTCAAGGCCAACAAGATATCATACATGCCATGCAAGCCTCCTGACCCTAACTTGATTCCAACAGACCAGTTAAAGATGAAGGAGAAAAGCAACTGCACAAAGTTATCATGTGACCACACCTATCCAATAATATGCACATCCATGCACAGATACTAAAAATATAATTTAAAACATTTTAAATCATGTTTTACATTTGCTTATTGAAGAAAATCACTCATAGATTATCTAGGTGATTAAACAGTGAAGGAGGAAATTAACATAATAAAGAAACCTCTACAAAGATGACAATACAGATCAAAGTTCCCATACAATCTTATATGTGAAGTTAAGGAACCAGTCAATCAAAATAAGGACTTACTACAAAATATGTTTTTCTAAATATGGGCTTTTCAAAAGACAACATTTTTGGATAGTGTAGGATCTATAAAAATGGAAATCTCCATTGTATAAAGATTTTATTTGGTGAGTTTGTATAATCTTTCTCAGTTCAATAGTTGTGTATAAATCAGAGCAAATATTATCTGTACATAGTTGCATTTTGTACCCTCCACATAAAAAGTACTCTATAAATATTTGCTGAATTAAATTGGACCTATAAAAAACATTCAACATCACATAATTGATTTGTGAGAAGTTAATGGCCAGATCAGGAATAGAGAAGTTATCATTTACAACCCAATATGAACCTGCTGCCAGATTATTTTAACAGGCCTTAAGATAGGCATGTTTAAAATATAGTAAAGCAAGAACATTCAAGCAACTCTATGATGCCTGCCGAAGCTAAAGTATTTACTCTATGGCAAATTAAATCAAATGTTAGCTGATTCATGATCTAAATTAAAAGGATATTTTCTGGACTTAATCCCAGGCATGTGGAGCATGCGCAATAGCATATGTAGTAATGTTTTAGATTGGGAAACATTACAAATAGAGGAAAACACACTGAGCATCTGCCAAGATCATCTGGGAAAACTGTTTTCACTCTTAAAAGTGTGTAGATGTCATCTTTTCCTTTTTCACAGTCGTTGAATGCTGGTGTGTGGAGCCTTTACTCCTAAAGCTATTTGCGCCTTCTTGAGACCACAGGGGTGGCCTGTTCATTAAAGATAGTCCAGAGGACTCTAGAGTGAAAAGATAGATCAAATCAGTTTTTCATTCCTGGATCTTTAATGATGATATTAAACCTCAGAATTGCCTACCCTAAAAGAATCATAATCATGCATATTGTTGTAAGATATAATACTAAAATATTTCAACTATTGTTTAAATATGCTGAATTACATTTTATATATTTTGCACATTAAAAATGTAGAGCTCAATAAAAATCAATAAAAAAGTTTAATGGATGCAATTGGAATTTGGAAACAAAGTGTAATAAGCCATCTTATATAGTTTAAACTATATGGGTAGGTTTTGTATGTTACTTTGAAAAAAAGAATAGTTGTATAAATCAGTCCTTCATATATCATAGGGTCCCATCCATAGAAAAAGAAAGGCAGGTAACTAATTACTTCTGAGAAAAGGAGAATTAACTTCTCTCAGAAATGAACCTTTACTGGTGGTTCAATGCAGAGTGGTCTGTCCACAAACCATATGCACACAAACAACAAAAATGTATTTAGCAGGCAGTATTTATACATTTGTCCATACATGTATATAAACATATATGCATTTAACAAGAATCAAAGAAAGGGAGGCTATCAACTTGAGGATGGGGGGATATAAGAGGGACTAGAGGGAAGAAAGAAAAGGCAGAAACTGATTTCAGTCTTGTTAAATTTTAGAAATATATATTTTTAATTTCCAAAATGTACGTTTTTATTAAGAGAAAAAAAGGAAAGAAGTTTGGTAATATAATTGTAGACATAAAAAATAAATGCTCCAAATTCAGCCCTTTTTACTTTTTAAAAAAATATTCAATAAGTTAGTCACACTTTTGATTTTTAATATTTTATTTATTCTTTGTGAATTTCACATCATGCATCCTGATTCCACTCATCTACCCACCCCTCTGCCCTTGCAAACTTCCCCCAAAACAAAATTCAATAGTAGAAACAAGCTAGCAAAACAAAACAAACCAATAGAAAAATCTCAGCGTGGAAGCTGTTTTTTTGGCTCAGTGAGACACACAGTATACCCTTTAGTCCATATATCTTTATAAGTGTTCATTGCAATGAGTTATTGCTCTGGCTTCTGGCACACCCTCAATACTGGGCCCTCCTCGGGACTGCTCTTGTATATCCTATTGTTGCCTTGTGTCATAAAGATCCTGTAGCTTTAGATCTGCAGGTCTGGTCCCTTCACATGCTGCAGCAGTTCATAATGAGTTGGGCTACCTTGGAGTCCTGGTTCTGGACCTAGCTGGTAGCTGGACTGGTCAGTCCGCCAGCTTTCCTTCATTCTCTTAGGCTGGCTCTCCAGCACTGCCCCGGCTAGCTCACCCCATGTAGCAGACAGCAAGGAGCAGGGCCATTTCTGTTCTCACACCCTCCGGCCCAGCTACCTGCACTCACACTACTGCTCTTTTGCCCAAGAGAGGTGCAGGGCCCGCTCTCTGGATTGCTGCACATGGTAAGGGGCAGGGCCAGATGTCTGTTCTCATGCCCCGGAGGTCAGCTCTCTTGTCTGTTGCAGGTGACAAGGGGTCAGATGGGGAGGGCGTATTTCCCTTACCCTTTCCATCCCACGGTATATGAGGGAGGTGGCACGGACAGTTCTCCTGCTCTCATGCCCACAGGTTCAGTTCATCTGTGCTCTCATCCGAAAGGTCAGCTCGAGTGTGCTGCCCAGGTGAGGTGCCATGCCCACGTGCTGCAGCTGGTGGGGGGCAGGGGCAGTTTTCTCACTCTTGGGTCCCTGAGGAAAGCTCTTTCAACTGCCACAGAGGGGAAGGGATCAGGAGAGGGTGGAAATATATTTTTTAAATAATTTAATAATTATGCAAAAGCAAATATGTGTACTTGCTCACACCTTAAGTTTATTATATAATTATATAGACTATGAAATTCTCAAAAATAAAATACAAAAAAGAAAAACTGAAACAAATGATGCAATTATTTAATTGCTGTCAAATTATTATAGTAGACAAGTAGAATAATAGTCCTAATAACATCTAAGCCATGATCTAAGCCAGGACCGCAAGGGGTTTGTCCACCCACCAAAGGCCAGCTGGACTGGGACTGAATGAGCATGTGTTCAAACTGGACTCTCTGAATGTGGCTGACAACGGGGGCTGACTGAGAAGCCAATGATAATGGCACTGGGATTTGATTCTACTGCATATACTGGCTTTTTGGGATCCTAGTCTGTTTGGATGCACACCTTCCTAGGCCTGGATGGAGGGGAGGGCCTTGGACTTCCCACAGGGCAGGATATCCTGCCCTCTTTTAAGACTGGAGGGGGAGGGAGAGTGGGGGAGTGAGAGGAAAATGGGAGAAAGGGAGGAAGTGGAAATTTTGAATGGTATTTATAAAGCAAAAATATAATAATAAAGAGAAAAAAATGACATTCAGACAAGGATGTACTGTACCTATATTTGGATGTAGACACAAGGCCATTCAGAAGCTACAAACATGACTTGGCCTTGGCCTAGAAAGACAAATACTGTGCGTTCTCTCTTATTCAGAGTTTAGCTTCAAGTCTTTATTTTGTGTTTAATTTGAAGGACATTTGAAAGTCCAGAAACTGAACAGGAGATTTAAGAAGAATATTAAGTCAGGATTGGGAAATTTGGGACAAAAAGGCTTATGCAGGGGAGAGAGTGAGAGTATGGAGAAATGGGGAGGGGGTGCAATCCAGAAGAAGCGTGTATGGAAATTCATGTGGAAGACTATTATTTCAAACTCAATTAAAATGTAATTAAATGAATAGTAGAATATATGTAACATGAAAGAACGGGAGAAATATTGGAGGTTAAAGTATTGAGTGGGGATAGAGGCATGGGGTAGAGAAAAGTAGGGTAGTCAGAAAACTGACCTTCAGTTTTTCCTGTGTTATATCTGGATTTCATATGGTATATTCTTTATGACTGAAAACAAGTGTCCACATATTATTGTGGTAAGTATCACTATGTGTTCAGCTGCTCTCTAGACATTGTCAGATGGAAAATATCACATCTCTACCACTATAGCATCATACTCAATATCTTCACTGACTGGGAAACAACCTGTGCTCTGTCCATTCACATCCACAAGACCCAACTCCAGTTCTAGAAACCATTGTCCCTGTACTTCAATGCCTCTACTTATTCTTTTTACATAGTAGAAGAGGGTATATTTGACTTCTGTAGGCTGAAATGCTATAGCGGGCATAGAGAAATAGCACACAGAGGCAAGAAGGAGATTTGGTTCATCACAATGTAGCCAAGCTGGTTCAAAAATCTAGAGTTTGACACCAAGTAATTTATTTAAGCCATATTTAAGTATAGCACGATTTTAGAAGAAAAGTTTCCAGATGACAATTAATTCAGTTGTATCCTTTAGGATACAAAGCTTAAGACATATTTACATTGAAACTCTTTACAAAGTAGATATGGCCCCTTCCATTAAGATGGCTACTGTTGACTCAGAAACATAGCTCAAGATAAGAGGTCTAGGGAGAATGAGATAATCATAACAGTTGGTGGCAGTCAGGATTGACTTGGCTCTAAGACAACATAGAAGTTACTTAGGCTGTTGTAAAGCACAAGTGGCATTTCTCATAAGGATGGGTTTTATGGACTAAGGAGCAATGCTCAAGGTCTCGGGGGGAAAGTATGAGATAAACAAACATAATATTCTGGGGGATTTGGTAAAGCCTAAGTATACAGATAGCAAAAGATCACCTGGTTACAAACTACATCCATCTCAGCATTCCAGGTAGAAAACAGGTAAACACCTCTTTCCTGTGAAGTGATGAGCCTTCATGTTTAGCTTTCCTGGTTTCCTCAGCGCTCATCTTTGTGCAAAATGATATCATTTCCTCTAGAGTCCACATGGTATGTGACATTTTCAAACTTGTTTCTTCACTTAATATTTGCATTTTTCTTTGCTTGAAAGTCAATTTCTCCTTGATTCAAAATAATATTCCTTTATATGGATGTGCCAAGTTTGTTTATCCCTTCAACCTTTAGAGAGCTTCTTGGTTACTCCTCAGGTTTGGTCATTTTGGGTGACACTACTGGAACATTTATGAATAGTGTCTTGGGTGTGGAAATATATTTCTCACATACTTGGATGCTTACCAAAAAGAATGACCACAGAGTAACATGTGAAAACAATGTTCAGCTCTGCAAATACCTGGAAAAAGTCTTTCAAAAGGGTGAAGGTGTTCTCAGTATATTGGATATCAGGCAGCATTGAATAAGAACTCATATCCTTCAACATCTTCATGAGCATTGAGGTTGTCAGGGCTTAATGCTTCCCACAAGAACCATAGACTAACAAAAATCCCAGTACCAGGCATTCGAAACCTCTTTTCAAATGGTTGGTCATGGTAGTCCAAGGATTCCTAAAACTATCCAGATTGTTGTTGTAGCTCTTGGCTCTCTCTCAGGGGTTGAGGGTGGGACCCTATTGCTGGAGATATCACATACATAGGACACAGACTTGGATGATGTAAACTAGATATTTAAGCTAGACTCCCTCTTGCCTTTAGCCTAACTTGCATGGTCCCAGGAAATACTATGTAAGCTTCCATAAAAGGAGAGAAATTAAATATCCCTACCTGTGAACAATGACAATTATCAACATGACAATATATCTGTAGAAGTGCAAGAGGTGGAACTCATTTAACAGAGGCAACCAACAGCTATCTAAATGGACTTAAAAGCCCACTCAACAGGAGGAAATCATACCTGGTCCTGAAATCCTAGTTAACTTCTCAGGGCTAGTGAGGTCATGGATATTAGAAATGAATATGATGCCACCACTTTGCTAGACCATCATGATTTCTTACTAAATTCTAAATCATATTCTTATACCTACAGATAAGTGTAGCTACTACCAATTGTCAAAGAATCCACTTCTTATAGCAAATGTAGATCATCACATAAAACGAAACTGGACAAATGCAGAAATCAACAGATCATTGTGGAGCTCAGGCCACAGATACATCTATTTCACAGTGCCTGAATCTATGGCTCAGGGGATGTCACAAGGATTGATGGTGTTGAAAGTTTGTAAAAACTAGAATACTAGAAAGCATGATGTAAAGAATTCTTTCCTAGAAATGACTGCATAAACAAAATTGGAAAGATGGCAATATCAATGGGCATGTCAAGATGGAAGGGGGAAATTTCTTGGAGTCTAGGTGACTACATACAGGCAACTAGCAACAGCAGGGAGAATGAGAATTAGCCTCTTTAGGGGATGAGTCCCACTTTTGGTTGTCCAATGCAGAGTGGTCAGCATGAAAAACACAAACAACAAAAGTGGATTCAGCATGTCATATTTCCATATTTGGGAATACACACACACAATTATCATCATCATCATCAAAGAAAAAGAGACTTGAGATAAGTTCAAGTCACAGGAAAGGTAGAGGGAGAGTACCTGGGAGGAGCTGGAAAGCAGAACAGGAGGGAGGAAAGTGATAGGATTCTATTTCAATTAAAAACTGTTTTAAATTGGAAAATGAGATTGGCAGTATTTTGGATTTTGTTTATTATAGTAATTATTTAATTTGTAATTTTAATTTACAGTTCTTTAAACAACATACAATATTGAAAATATTTCCATATTTCTATTTTATTTTTTTCTGTATGTGTGCTGTGCAATAATGTGTGTATGCATGCGTACATGTGTGCAAGTGAATGAGCAGTCAATAATCAACACAGAATATCTTTTCCTATTGCTTTCTATATCACTGTTTGTGAGAGTTTTGAGCCTAAAGTTCATGTATTCAATTAGAACATCTGGTCAGCACGTCCCAAAGTTCCACCAGTGCTAGATTATAGACAGACACTATTTGTAGTTTGAAAAATAATGATTCCCATAGACTCATATATTTGAATACTTATGGAGTGTCATTAGGAGATGTGGCCTTCTTGGAGTAGGTGTGGCCTTATTGGGGTAAGAATGGCCTTGTTCAAGGAAGTGTGTCACTGGGGTTCAGCTTTGGGGTTTCAAATGCTCCAGCCAGGCCTAGTGTCTCTCTCTTTATGTAGCCTACTGATCCAGATATGGAACTCTCAAGCTACTTCTTCAGCACCATGTCAACCTGCACACCACCATACTTCCCAACATGATGATAATGGACTAAACCTCTGAACTATAAGCCAGCTCCAGTTAAATGTTTATCTTTTATAAGAGTTACTAAGGTCATGGTGTTTCTTCATCACAATGAAACATTGACTAAGACACTAGTGCACTTGACTTCTTAAATGAATGTTAGCTATCAAATACAAGCTTGTATAGCAAACACTTTATCCACTGAGCATCACTCCAGACCCATTTTTATCATTTTTAACAAAAAATATGTCTATATATTTAACTGTCTTGCTTGATTTAATATTGTTGAGGTTTTAAAATTCTTTATATGTTTTGCATCTTTTTCCTTTGTCAGTGCATCATTTGGAACTGGTGATTTGGAACTGGTTAAAGTTCAGTTGTTGGACTTTAACTACAGAAAAGTGAACTACTGTAAGAACAAGGTGCATATTTCATATGCAATACAAAATTTGAAGATATAAAAGTATTGGAATTGAGTAAAGAAAGGATGTTTTCCACCATTGTATCATCAAAGTAATAAATCATAAAGCATCACAATTTTATTATTTTCTTGGGAAGAGGAGATCAATTTATACAAGGTGTTTCTTAATTGTTGTTTTCTATTGAAGGTTTGATCCTATCATCCAAAATATTCTGCACACTTTTCAGTTGTACAAAAACAATGAAAGTAAAATACAGAATTGTATAGCTTTCAGAGTGGCCATGTTTTTTTGCTTCTCATGAAGCCATTACACTAAATTTCATGGAAATTGACAAACATGTCTTTAAATTCCAACACACGTGAACCAGAAAAAGTAATCCATGTCTCCCTCTCTTCTTTAGATTGAATCTTTTGCAGTTCAATCCATATTTATAAATTATATAAAGGAGAGCATAATTTATTTTTAGGAATAAAACTCTACTCAGGCTAGAGGTTTTATATACCCCCTTTTCTCATTCACTTCCTTCCTTTTGTCACTCAAGATGATAATATAGTAGAATAAATACTAGGCTTGTTTTTCTTTCTCCTTTTGAGATTTAAGAGTGCTCCATATAGAGACGAGAAATATATTTGGAAAGTTCCTGTTATTTTTAGACACTGTAAAACCATAGCCTCTTCCAAGAAACACATTCCCTTTTTTGTTGGCTGCAGTTATTTCTCCACTAGGCAATATCCATCACTTGATGGTAAATTACCTACTGTAGTTTCTTAACAAGTCAATCCTCTTTGCCATGTTTTTAAGGAGTGGCTAATTAATGGTTTCAGTGGGTAATCTGCTTGTAAGTATAATGTTCAAGCTACTTTCAGACTACCTTTATATTTGGATCTGTGTTGCTGGGCATCTAAGAAATCATTTTTGTTTCCTTGGCATAAAATCTTCTGAATTTTTCATACCACAACATTCGATAGTACTTTTTTCTCATATCATGTGATTTTATAAATACCTTATTATAAGCAATAAAGACTGGAGAGCAATCTGTCAATCTCTTTTCTTTTAATAATTCTTGATGTCTGACTTTTAAATCCTCCATACCCTAAAGACTTAAAAATCTAATTAGCTACCTTTTGAATGCTATTGACTTAAGGATCATTGTTTTCATCATCTCACTGAAAGATGTCAGGTACCATGCAAAAGAATTTCCATAACTTCGTGTGGCATATTGACAAATGGTCAGGAAAATAAACAGAAGTTGAAGGGTGCTTTGGTAGTCTAGCACCGCTGGGAATGTGCTTCAATAAGTGAGTCAGGCATACGTTTGAATTTTACTTCAACCAGAAGAAACATGTGGTGAGCATAAATAACTAAGTAAATATTACTCATCAGCCACCTAGAATTTCTACCTTGTGTGCTTCTTATGGTTATAGCTCTGGAAGATTATTTGAGACAATGAGAATGTTAACGTGACAGGATGTTGCAATTTACCTTCTCCTCTCCTTGCTTTCTGACAAAGTATTACTGGACATTTTTTTTTATAATTGTTCTTCATGACAGTATATAACTTTGAGTGGTAAGCTCACCCATTTCCCTCTTGGGACCTTTTGTTTTCATCCATAAATCATTATTAGAAGTGACACAGTATGTCACTAACCTGAGTTCTATGTAATGGTTAGACAAAACTAAGGTCTTGATTGGACATCATTTCCATACTAAGAAAGGAGGGATGGATTTTTCATACATTATCTATGTGCTCTCCATGAGGATGTAAAGTCTGAGGTGTTAAAAACAGAGGGTCAAACTAAATTATTGGGTCAAATTGGAACTGAAAAACAGGAAAACAAACCATAGTAGAAGGGAATTGAAGATGAAAGCAGGGCCTACATCCTTCTGTTTTGTCTGATCTTTATCATCCACCCAGTTTGGTGCCCAGTGGAAATGCTTTGCTTTTTTTACCCCCTAAGATTTCCTATCCCCTCTAAAGTAATGGGAATAAGAGAGTTTCTCTTTCCACTGTGCATTCTCTTGTTTCAGGCAGTGTAAAGAGAGTTGCTGGTGTTTGCTACCAAAGAACCTTGAACGGAGGATTTTTTTTTCTTCCATTTTTATGTGAATACCATAGCAGGAAAAAACTGCCTTCAATTTACCTTTTCAGACTTTGAGATTTCAGGAAACCATTATTTGGATGACTGTAAGCAATTTCATGATACAAAGAGTAAACTAGGGCAAACAGTTGGAAATGTGGATATTTAAAAATTTATGCCAGGTGTTTAGCCTCAGGAGGATTTTTTTTTCAGAGTTGAGGAGTCAACTCCCTTTCTCTTGAGGGAAAGGTCACAGGCCCTGTGTCCAGATCTATTCCAGCTTCATAGAATAGATAGAAGATGGTGACAAATACCTGCTCCAGTAGTTTCCACCCCAGATGTCATTATACTTCAAAGATTCCTCAGATTAATGTGTGGCCTCATTTTTTTGTAGTACCGTATTTTAAGAGATAAGCTCTTAGATTTCAGATGCTTGATGCAGCCTGAAAAGAAATGACTTCATTTCAATAACATATTCATTGGGAAATAAATATCTAAACATGAACCGTATGTGTACTTGTAGGGGTGGGAGAACTTTATGAAAGAGAAAAAAAAATTCAGACTCCACGCCTTTCTGTGCCATATTTGTTGATTACATTTTTAGCATGCTGGGAAGGAAAGCAGGAACTAAGCTCCGATTATACAAGCTTCCCCCTAATTCTCGTGAATCCTGCTGAATGCACACCCACTTATGTATAATTCCACACATGCAGAATGCACTCACATTCCGAATTGGAAGGAGCTTAAATAGAGACGAGCAGTTAACTAGTGTTTATCTAAATTCCCTTCTGTTCCCAATTACTGTCTCTAATGAAGAAAGCAGTGCAAGACAAGTTTAAATAATTAAACATGCCCCAATAAATAGTTGAAAGTGTCATATTTTATTTAATAGTTTATAACTTTCTAAAATAATTGATATTCTCTGTATAATGCATAAATAGACTTCTTCACAACTTCCTTCTAGAATCTGGTAGGGGACTATGGTTCAGTGGCAGAGTGCTAACCCATATGCATAAGACCCAGGTTCAATCCTCCACATTGTGTAAATTAATTAACAGAATTAGATTTTTATTTTTGCTGTAATTAACAGAAAATTTTAATGTTAGTGATTACAAACTATTTTCTACTTCCTGATATATTTCCTAACCTCAACAAAAGGCTGTTAGATTAAAAAAATGAATGTTTCTGATTTTTGGTTTGGAGAAATTAAGGCTTTTGTTGTAGGTACTTAGTGCAAGGCAACACTAATCATTATTGGAAACATATTGGAACCCAGTCTTCTATCCCTTTCTGGAAGGTGCAGCTCTTGGTCTACACCATCTATCATTCAAACCTCATGAGAAAAAGTGTTCAATTATTTCTCCAAATTTCTATAAACTTAAGAAAAGACATGGAAGAAATAAGGGCTCTGTTACAGTTGAAATGCAGTCTGTGTAGGGAATATAATCTAGTTGTCCCAGTTTTCCTGGAGTAAAGAATGCTACAAGATAACTTCATGCATTCCTTTGAGCAAAACATTACTTTCGAAAGGTAGTAAATGTATCTGTCTGGATATGGCAAATTGTAATGGACAAGTGCGTTCCATACGGGTAACTTTTATTGGTTGTGAGTACAGTAAATTTACAAATAGACAAGGAAGCAGATGAAACTTCTCATCACGGTGAAACCTTTAAAAGTTTTATCATCCTTTTTACTTGATTATGCTATAAATGGCTTTTGCAAGTTGTAACATTATAGCTCTGATCCCTTTTGCTTAAATCTTAAAATGCTCTAATCTCATATATGAAGATATCTGCATGAGGTATTAATTCCCTTTGAAGTCCACCTTGCCTCATTCCAATTGAATTGAATATTCTAAATGGAAGGAAACTCAGGATATTAAAGAGTATCACATAATCTTTAATTACCCATCATACGTTAGGGGAAATGCAAATACTCCTCCCGGGCAATGGGAACTCTCCAGTTTTCTTCTACCCATTTTCTCTTTTTACATCAGTTACTATTCTGTGTTTCATTACTGATATCATGTCTCTTCATGTAAAGACAGAACAGAGAGCTCAAGATTTCCTACTGCTTATATTTCTTACTGTGATTTAAAAAAAGCAAATGGAAAAAGCAATAGATACCACAGTGAATCCCTGCACTTTCTTAAGGCTTTTATAATACTATTTTTAATGGTTGTTTTAACACATACATAATATTATATAAGCACTAAAGAACACAATTATACCAGTGTTTAATATAAATATTTATAATACTATGTTAAGAAACATGGCACAGATTTTAAATGCTATAGAATATCAAAACCAAAAAACATTGATGTAACAATTCAGTAATAACTGAGTATGAGAAAGTATTATTTCTATATTCAGTAAAAACATTTCACAGTGTCTTCTCTGTGGCCATCATGGAGAACTGTGAACTCTTTCCATTATGGGGCTACAGTTTAAATGAGGGTTAAAAAAAGAAGCTAGAAACTAAACAAGGGAGTAGGCCAGCATGTATTGATGAGTCTTGTGACAATAAAATACAACAAAGTTACAGGAGGATGGAGGACAGTAAGACGTGGAGAAAAATATTAGAGGAGGATAGAGGACAGTAAGATGTGGAGAAAGGTGTTATTGATAATGCTAACCAGATCTTTGACTTCCTGATGAAACAGAAGTAGCAAATATCATGGAAAGGCCCCTTCTAGTAGAAACAGTGACAAGGGAATTGAGAACAAATTTTAGTTTTCGGGTGAGAATAAATTATTGATGGAGTAAAGAGAGATTAGTTAAGATTCTCTAGAGAAACAGAACTGATAGAACAAGTTCAGATTTCAAAGGGGATATTCTAGATAGACTTACATGATATGGGCTTGGTAATCCAACAATGGCCCTCTGAACCTTAGAGAAGTTGAGAACATAGTAGCTTCTCAATCCTAGAGCTGGGATTCCGCAAAAGTCCCAGTCTGGTGCTGAAGGCACAGAAGATTCCCAAGAGCAGGTGGCTTCAGTCTCCTTGCAAAGAAGCTGAGTTCTGATGTCAGTGGAGGATGACAGCAGCGAGGGCAACAAGAGAGTTGGTGAAAATATGGGTAGAATGAAGTAGCACTGCTTTTGCCCCAGAAAGCTTTGTTTGTGCCTACCACAAGAATGAGATACCTAGTGAAGAGGGGTCTTCCCCACTAAGTTAATCCTTTCAGAGAACACCTGAACAGACCCAGAGCTCTGCCTCTTATTGATTGCATATCCAATCAGAATAACCAAATTTCACCACCACAGGGAGGAAGATTTAAGTACAGAGTAGAGGAAATGTTAGTGAAGAAGAAATGATCAGTTTCTCCATTATCACAGCAGCATGGTGAAAATTTATGCCCTATCTTTGACTTTAGTTAACAGTCAATTTATATGACCACAGCAACAGGAGGAAGGTAGGTGAAACAATTAGATGAAGTTTTCTTATGAAGTTTGTGTCTTCTCATTTGGAGGAGAGACGGCACTAAGAGACAGGAGATTGTGGTGAATTAAAGAAAATAGAAAGAAGTGACTTTTTCCTTAGAGTAGAAGAATGGGTACATTGGCACAGTGTGATATATTGCTTATCAGCACCAAGACTCTATGTGAGCACATAAAATTAATGTCTCTAGAGAGCAGCCTTGACTCTAGATTTTTCCCTAGACTTTCTCCAAAGTGTGGGTACATAGAAGTAGGTAGAAAGTAGGATTTATTAATTATTCTTTGGCATAATATAAAGATAGAGATAGTGATGGCAGCAATAATTATATGCCAGTGGAAGATGACTGCATGCTGTTACCTGCATGAGGAAGAAAAGGGTATGGGCATGTTGGGACAAGTAAAGGAAGGTTCAAATTAATGGTGCCATGTAACATGAAGGCCTGCTCATTGGGGTTTCTGTCCTGTCCAGTTCCCCAGCCATTTAGTCCCAGAGAAAATCACACAGAGAGTCTACATTATGTTAAACTGATTGGTCCATTAGCTCAGGCTTCTTATTAGCTCTTGTAGCTTATATTAACCCATTATTCTTATCTTTGTTAGCCACATGGCTCGGTACCTTTTTCAGCAGGGCAAGTCACATCCTGCTTCTTCGGTGGTCTGGGCAGGAGTGCCGAGAGAGCTTCCTGCTTCCCAGAATTCTCCTATTCTCCTTGCTCTGCCAATACTTCCTGTCTGGTTGTCCCACCTATACATCCTGGCTAATGGATCATTTGTTGAAACTGGAAAACAAAGTTATGATGTGAAAAGGAAGTACAGCAAAATAACTTTATGAAAATACCTTTTATATCCCATAAGACTGGAATATTTGCTGGACCTTACAGCCTAGTTAATAATAAATTTTGAGTTTGCTTAAGATTTAGAACTAATTCCCTGTTGTGTTCTCATCTAATTTGTTTAACCTGCCTTTAAGAGAACAATGTGACAGTCAAACTTACTTGCCTTGTGTTTTCCATGAAATCAGCAGTTGCCTTAGTTAAGGGTTTCTTCTGCTGTGATAAAACACCATGACCATACCAAACTTGGAGAAGAAAGAGTTTATTTCATTTTTCAGTTTACACGCCATAGAGAAGGAAAGTCAGGACAGGAAGTCAAGGCAGGAATCTGGAATCAAAAACTGGAGAAGAGTCCATGGAGGAGTGCTGCTTCCTAGTGTGCACCTCATGACTTGCTCATACTGCTTTCTTATGCAACTCGGGACCACCCATGGGTGGCACCATCAACAACTGGCTAGGGCCCCCAACATTGAAAACCAATTAAGAAAATGCCTCATGGACTTGCCTACATGCCAGTCTGGTGGGGGCATTTTCTCAGCTGTGATTCTGTCTTCCTAAATGATGCTATCTTGTGGCCAACACAGCAACCTATAATACATAGAGGTAATTTTAACTTATGTAATTATCCATGACACAGACGCTGAATAATATATGTGTATATGTATTTATGTTATGCTAATCATTTGCTGAAAACAGCAAATGCATCTAAAGTGAACTTACACGACAAACACCCATCAACAGTGATGAGCACAGCAGGCAGTTATTGTTACTTGATAAATAGGCTCCAATGCTGAATACTTTGTGGTCAGTTGAAATAAATATCTTAATCCTGTGCAAAAATTCTGGTAAAGTAGCCCTCATTCCTTTACCATGCATTGCTTTATTTAGTGTCCAATAAATACGGAACTAAGTCATTTTTTTAGGAACAGCAATGAGACACAGATAGGGACAGTCATATTCACACTTAAGATATCCTGGAGGTATACATAAGCACACAACAAATACAGTACAGACAATTCAGTAACCATAGGCTATAGCCAAATGGAAGAATCATAAAAAGAAGTGGAAAATTCAAACTTAGGATCACTCTTAGGCAAGCCAATCAAGGAGAAAAGCTTTGCTTTCTTTCCTTAATGCAACCAACTCATTTTGGTTCCTCTGAGTCTATCTGTAAGTTGTTTTATTAGTGCAGAAAGGAAGAAGATACAAGGATTAAGATACAATTTTGGAGGGAAGTGAAGTAATCAATAGGGCCTAAGTATCTTAAATATAATAATTTCAGTGTCTTGGGTAAGACGGAGGCCATAATTTTATAAGAAAGGAATTCAAGTAACTGACTGTTTTGAATTTGAAAGATCTTGCATATCAACATTGAAATAGCTGAAAACAAGACAGAGCTATTGTTTAGGTTTGTTAAAGTCAGTATGTGAGAGACTAAAATTGTCACAGTAGTTGAAAATGATTGTGACATATGTAGATGAGGTTCAGAACTAGGATACTGTAGAAAAGAAAGTACAGTGTGGAACAACCTGACTCCTCTCAAAGACATGAAATAGTGTATCAAGCATGACTAATATTTACTTGAAAAGAATATGGATTTAAGTTGATTTTAGTTAAAACCAAGGGATGGAAAGTTTACAGTGAAGTTGGAGGATTTAGAGGCTGGGTAATAGTTCATTAAGTGCATTTGTGAGGGTGTTTCAGAAGCTGCACAGGTTAAGAAGGTGGAACCACATGAGGGAATCTAGAAAGGAATCAAAACCTACAGTCTCAAGGATATGCGATGGCTGTGTAATTTCAGGTTCCCTGCCGTAAAGAATGTAATGGTTATGTTAGTCATTATGTCTTATTGAAACAAAATACTTGAGATAACAAGTTTGTCAAGAGAGAAATTTGTTTCAGATCATGGTTTCAGAGGTTATCTCTATGGCTAGTTGGTTCTTTGTTTTCTGATCTGTTGCAAAATAGAAATCATGTGTGCAATATATTAAAGGGCAGCAATACACATGCCATCAAAGGTAAGTGGAAATGAAAAAGAAAGACAATACTCTCTTAACATTGTTCTTAAGCACATCCCTTCAAATGATTAAAAGACCCCTCCAATGGAGTACATATCCTGAAGTTTCCAACCACCCTCTAGAATCGCAGTGTGGATTAGCATATGGGACTTTCTGTGCATTTCAGCACAAACCACTGCAACTGAATTTGTCTTGGAGTTCTGAGAGCAGATAGTCAGGGGGAGTCTGAGAGCTGAGGGCAGCACATAGGGTGAAGAAATTTCCAGGTTCTCTGTGTTCTGAAGATGGGACTTTTGGAAAAGAAGACTGATTTTAGAAGCTGCTCTAAGATCTCTTTGGATTCTTCTTGTATGCAAAGAAGTTGTGGAAAAGCAGCATAATCCAATGATGTTTTGAAAAAAATCAATGACATTGTACTGGTATTAGAAGTTTGGCAGATGGGAGGTGCTGTTTGTTCTCTTGGAAGATACATGTTGAGAAATAGAACAGTATAATGTCAGTTTTAAAATTAATGTATTTTAAATTAAATTTAATTCTTTAAGATTATCAAATGTAGAGAAAAGATAAAATTACTCCATTTAACGCTTCCCCATCTTGGCTGGAAACCAAAGACAGAAAGAACTTTGTGGAGATATCTGAGTGCTATTCCTTCTGTGCACATAACAAAAAGGTAAAATGTGGCATACTGGTTCAGAGTTCTACTGTCTAACTTTACATTCTGGCTAGTGTTCCTTAACCAAACTCAGTGACAATAAACAAAGTATGTAATATTCTTTAAATCTTGACTACATCCCATGTATTATCGTTCAGGTTGAGAAAGGCAACCTGCCATAGACAGACTTTTACTTTTTATATTATTTCTTCTATCTGTCATGCACTCAGTATGTTCTTTACTTTTGTTAAAAGGATAAATTTAAGTAATTTACCCAAACTAATACTCAGAAAAAATATAAAACCTGAAATTTTTTAAATAATAACTAATATTTTCATACAGATTTATGAAAAGTTCATTATCATGTTGTCTAATAATCATCTTCTTGCATCTTGATTCCAAACCTTACACATTGGATTGGCATATTGCATGTTAATCCTTAATTCATGCATTCTTGTAGGGAGACCAAAGGTCAGAACCGTTGATGTGGACTTAATAATATATATGGTTTTTATTGCTATTCTGTGCTTCTTTGGTTATGCATAGAAAAGTATTTATGCAAGCAAATACTCTCTGTAGTAAGGGACTCCAGAGCTGTGCAACTCCAACTACTCCAACAACCTGCCCGAGGACTGCATATAATGGATTAGTTTTCTTGGTGGAGGAAATTTCAAGACAATCTAATATTGGCAGTTGTATAGTCATCACTCTTATACAGGTTTACAATGGAAAAGAACAAGCAGGGCAAAGAAAATATAAAATGTAGAAATCAAGAAGAAAAACAGCACCAGGAAATGTAATGCTGGAGCCAAAGCTCTGCTGAAAGAGATGAAAAGACTAAACACAGGCTTGATCTTGCATGTAATAAAGGGAGGGGTGCTCTCAGGGCAAGATCCCATAATATTGGCACAATGTCTTGCACTAAGATGGATGCTGAAGGCCCTAGGCTTTGGACTGGGTGGCAGTGATGACTACTTATCTCCTGAAGCAGTATGCAGAGTCCCTTCCAGTACCATGAATGGTAAGGGAGAAGCTTCCAGTTAGCACGAGCTCCATATTTCCCTGTTTGCTGACAAAGCTAAGTGGTGTCTTCAGCAATAGAGCCTTAACTTGACAATAGCCTGTTTGCAGCTGTCTGGGAGACTTAACTTACTCAGGAATGTTTGTTTGACTATTAGATTAGGAGGAGCATCATTTAGAGCAGCGGTTCCCTATCAGTGAGTCTTGACTGCTTTGGCAGGTGAATGACCATTTCACAGGGGTCCATTGAAAAACACAGACACTTACATTATGATTCACAACAGTAGCAGAATTACAGTTATGAAATAGCAACAAAGATAATTTTATAGCTGGGGGGGGGTCACCACAACATGAGCTGTATTAAAGGGTCACAGCTTTAGGAAGCTAGAGAACCGTTTCTTTAGAGCCTTGTAATGTCCCCAGTATCAACAACTGAAATCAATACATCGCCTTTCCCTGGATCTATCTGTAAGAAATATCTCAGCAGTGAAGGATGGGACTCTCCGAGTCCTTCTTCCAGCCTTGCCTAGCTACCAGTGGGCTCATTCTTGTACAACTACAGTGCAGTCATCTATAGTCCTTGAAAGTACAAATCTCCATGATGATTGAATGTTTTAATGGTTATGTATGACTAGAAGATGGCAGGCTATCTCCCTTCCAATATTTTTAACTTGATTACAAGATTTTAAGTTTCCATATGGCTTTTTCATACCTCATTCATTTTGACTCAATGGTTGACTATGTATCGCCATCTTATTGGCCCATGAATTTCTAACTGATTAGTATTACGGTGTGATGTGTATTTTCAAGATCAGCAAAAATATATTTAAATTCTAAATTCTTTAGGATCCCAGCCAATAATATCAACTGGGACTTCTTCGTCTTTTGATATTGCTCTTCTAGCTGCTTGATTCATGTACAAGTGTGTCAGGATGGCATGCTGCATTGCTTTTCCATTTCACTATTTCAACATTAGTATAAAATGTATTCTGTGTGTTTCTTCTTTAAAATTCACATAAGAGAAAATTATATCTGCATATAGTACACCCCAGGATCCTTGTTATTGCAAAACATTTTCTCTAATTAAAAACATCCATAAAAATTAACTCTAAAGAGTTAGAGGCAAGGTTACTTCAGATTACAGCCAATAAGGAAATGAAGAAAAATATGAACCTTATGGTATTGTGTTCTCTGCTGAGGAAGATGTTAGATGTGTCTTTGCTCAAGGTTTGAGTTATATACTTAATTTTGCACATTAAAATTTAATGACCTTTTAAATGTAATATGCCCTTATCAAACAGCTCTTTTTGTTCTTTCCCACTAACATCATTCCATAGCTCTGTAGAAATAATTTCAAGCATGGCTCATATTTTTGTATTTTCCCTCCATACGCAACATCTATTTTATTGATTTTTTTAAAAAAGCTTTTTCTTTAATAGCACAGTTGAATTTTTCTAGTTCTGCCAAAATTCTTAGACAAAACATTTTAAAATAATATGCTCCTTTTGGCTTAGAGAAAAATTAATGTTGCCAAGCCCAATCCTTTTTTATTGTCATTGAACCTGTTCCCACATGTGAATGTAGAGCTGTATTTACCCAAGATTTATGGGTTTTTGTAAATTATGATGATTTTCAGACTGTAGTATGTATACTTTGAAATATGACTTCAGAGGTTTTGGGGTACATCTACATCTAAAGCCTGAAAAGCATTCTCAACTGTAGAAGAAATATTTGTTTCATGATATACTTATTTCCAAGTGTCCCTGGCAAGCTTTCACAGGAACTTAATTTTACATTCCTTTCTCCTGTGTACTTTTTTGTTTTACACTAAAAAAAATAAGGAATTGAAAAGTGGTTTCTGAGCAGCAGAAAGGTCTTTTGTTACACGAGGTAGCTAGGCAACAAGCACCCATTTCAGTGTTACACATAAAACACTACTAGTCATACCTTTGTGGAGAGTGTTTTATAGTTTACAAAATAAGGTCACTTTTACATCGTCTCGTAACCCTGCCTTGTGGGATATGCAGGGAAAGTATTGCTATTTCTACTTAGTTGCATGACACCGACATGATATAACAAATAGTAAAGAAAAAGCTTCGCTCAGGAACCTGAACATCATACCCATTGTTCTTTCAGTGAACCTCACAGGAAACTTTCAAACAATTGTTCTTCTGCTGAATAAAAATCATGTTTTTCCATGTCTCAAAAACACCTATAAAAATTTTGAGAAAAGATTATTGCTTCTAAAAGAAGGAAAGGTTGTGGGGACACTGTTTTCAATGAAACTGTCATTTTTTTTTTAAACCAGGACAGAAGTGTTCAACACCTAAGGAAAAAGTCCACACAAAGAAATAACAAAGAGTGCAGGCAAATAGTCAGGAGAGTCCCAGTGATTCTTAAGAACCAAGTATGTTAAACAAATAGCTTAACTTAACTGTTTCAGAATATTTTAGATGAAGGAGCTCCCCATTCAAGTGTACTAACAACACCACTGTTGCTTGTGCACATTTACATCTTCTCTAATTTACCTTGTGTCTTTGGGACTGGCTTCACCAACATATGAAAGAGGATTTACTTGATCTATGTGAAAAAAAATCAGTGTTCGAACAAAATGTAGCAGAGAATCAGGGATACAGTTACATGGAGTTAGGATGTAATGTTATCCCTGTATTAACAACCTGGATGGTGTACTTGGAGGTAGACTGAAGAGATGGGTAAGAAACTTTTGCAGAGTCTTTGCAAAACTCATGGGGATCTTCTTACATTGATGTCCTGGAGCTTATCAGGTATGCCCACCTGAAAGAAATCCAAAGGATGAATAAGTGATTGCTAGAATCAAGGGGGTAGCAACAACAGCAGCCACCATTTCAAAACCGTTTTCTAGTTTAGATTACTCTAGCTATATTAGCTACCTTTTCTTTCTGTGGTACTGGCAAAGTACTTGATAGAACTTACAAAAGAACCGGCTTGTTTTGGCTATGGTTTAAGAATACAGTTTACCATGGTGAAGGAGACAGGATAAATAAAGGGCTTATTAACATGAGCTTCCTGAAAAGATGTTTCAGTTAGAAAAATGGCTCCATCGAATTGGCCTGTAAGGTTGATGTGGTAACACTCAGTCCACTACAGGCAGTACCATCTCTGCAAAGGTGGTCCTGGAGTGTACAAGAAATCAGATTGAGCCAGTCATAGGAAGCAAAGTAGTAAGCACTGTTCCTCACTGTCCTCTGCTTCAGGGCCTGCCTTTAGGTTTCTGCCTTGAGTTACTGCTCTGCCTTGAGTTACTGCTCTTGATGATGGCCTTTAAAATGTGAACTGAAACAAATCCTTTCCTTCCCAAGTTGCATTTGATCACGGTGCTTAATTGCAGTAATAGAAACCAAATTAAGATAGGGCTCAAACTAAGACAGCCAGAAAATTAGGCAGCTGCTTAAAACGTCCCGGAGTTCAGGAGGAAGCAAGAGATGAATACCAAAATGAAAAAGACCAATAGCTATGATTGGTATGTGCCTTTCTTCTTGCTTGTTATTAGTTGAAATACACCACTTTTAAAACCAATTTCTGTAAATGCAATTAGTTCTACCTGAGTTTAGAAATTCTTTCTATTTTTTCACCATCTGAAGCAGAATTTCTTCTGTGGCTCTAATACCAAGTTCTGATTAATATTATATTATCAAGGAATTCATGGTGAGCCTACATTTATGGAAAGTATTAAATTGTTCACTTCTTTTTTCTCCGTTAAAAAGGCTTTAACACAGCTATTCATAATAAATGTGCATCTATGCATATAGCTATGCATTTATAGACTAAAAGTATATAGAATTGCTGCATATAATTCTGAGACATATAGTTCATTATATCAGGCAGTCAAACAATATAAATTTTGCATTATTAAATATCTTTTGCTCTGATAATATAATATTAATTGGAACTTGGTATTAGAGCCACAGAAGAAATTCTGCTTCCGATGGTGAAAAAAAAATAAAAGAAATTCCCAAACTCATGTGGAACTAATTGCATTTACAGAAATTGGTTTTAAAAAGTGGTGTATTTCAACTAATAACAAGCAAGAAGAGAGGCACATACCAATCATAGCTATCGGTCTTCTTTTCGGAATCGCCACACATAGCTATCAACTCCTGGGGGTAAATGCCAAAAAATAGCATAGTCAGGTCATGTAGTAGATCTAGTTTTGTACTTTTTGAGAATGTGGTACATCTATACCACAGAATTCTATTCAACTGCATAGAAAAATTAAATCATAAAATTTGCAGATCAATGCATGGACCCAGAAAATACACTGCATGAGGCAATCCAGGTCTCTTTTATCTTTATTGGAGTAAAAATATCCAGAAGTAACCACAGAAGCCAGAGAAGTAGAAAGGAGTAATGGAGGAACGTGGAGAAGCAGCTTTTGAGATAAGAATATTAGGACACAGGTGCCAGGAAGGATGAAAGGGGACAGTAGGGGGATTCAACTGCAAAGGATGGAGGAAGTGTAAAACAAAAAGAAAGGAAGGGAAGAGAGATACATAACACAATCATAGAGAAACACGTTATTTTATAAGACTATTTAAATATGCAAGTATTTTAAACTGATCTATGTCACATGGGGTTATAATACTCCCCATCAGGAGCCATAAACTATCCTTTGCAGTTGTTAACTGAGGAAGAAGGGGAGACCAAGACCCCCTAAAACAATATCAGCTATTGCCAATGCCATTGATTGTCTTCCACGAAGGTAAGACCCTATTGCTGCAAATATCTCTCACTTCAGATACAGGCCTCAGAGGAATCAAGCTGGAACTAATCCAGAAGCCTTTCTCTTAAGGACTAGATCTCCTGGTATCCAAAGGTTTATGCAAACTGACAATGGCGAAAAGCAATCAATAGTCCTACTTGGCTTTAAAGCCTATGGAACATTAACAATGACTGGCTGGGTGAGATATACCTAATGATACAAAAGTGGCACGTATATCTTGGGAGTAACTAATAGCTGCCTAATTGAACATAAAACAGCTCAATATGAGGGAATTCATGCCTAATACTGTACACGTAGCCAGTTACTGTGTCTAGAGAGGTCATAAACCTTAGAGGAGAAACTACTCTCATATTCCTAAATCAATGTAATTTCTAACCATGTTATGAATACTTACCTCCACACCGTATATGAGTGCTAAAACAGATAAGTTTATCATAAAAGCTTTTTCCACATCAGACAAAGGCTACTTCAGGGATGAACAAATGATCCAAATGCAGAGAATAAGTGACCATGGGGTGCCTAACCCCAGATGGTACTTTTATGCTACAATCATGACAATCAAGGCTCTGGAAAAATCTTAGAAGAAGGGGCATAAACATTTTCAGAGTCAAGAGTCCAGGATGCCTTATTTCTAGATAGTATCTTCTAGGCGCGAGAGATGTTGCCCCCACGAATTGCAATGGTATGACTGGATAAAAAAGAGCTGTGTAATTCCAGCATTAGCAAGGATGGCAACACAGATACGGGAAATTTCCAAAGTTCTTATTGCTAGATGAAGAGCTACAGGCAATCATGGCTGCTGAAAGGTTGAGTGGTGTGTGTGTGTGTGTGTGTGTGTGTGCAGGAAGGCATTATCTGGTGTTTGCATGCATGTACATATATATATATATATATATATATATATATATATATGACTGCATCTGCGAGTATATTTGTTTATAAACGAGAGTTTATAAAACGAGAGTTGACACTGCGACTTTTCCTCCATCACTTTCCAGTTCATGCATCAAAGAAGGGACGTTTTCTGAGCTGGAACTCCATCCACGCTGCCTTGCCTGACTGACTATTACATGCGTCCTGGGGATGCAGTGTTCACATTTGCAAGGCAGCTGGTTTAACTATTGAGCCATCTCCTCTATGCTGTCTTGCTCTGTTTTTTCAAGTGCTTTGGCAGTGAGGTTATTTGGTAGGGTCGTTCAATTAGTCATTTTTGGAAAGGCAATGTTTTCCCTGATTTGTTTTGTTTGACCAAAATTGTATCCCATCTTATAGAGCTGGGAAAAAAAAACTCTGAATGATAATGAATGTATCATTACTAGATCAGATAACGTTTTGTCCACTAAGAATATTTTCTTAGTGTTACAACTCTTAGAGTTCAATCTCAGTTTATAAAAGCTGAGGACTGAGAAGAACATTTACTATTTTTTCAGTTAGGTTTTCTAAACTTGAGTCTTCCATATACAAATGCTCACAAATTTTATTTTCAGTAAAGTTACTTACACATTTCATTATTTTAAACTGATTTCTTTTCCTAGGTTCCTTGGAATGGGGATTTTCATCACTACCAAGACTATGTGCTGGCTTCTTGAGCCTCCATGTTCATACCCAGGGAAAGGTGAGTGCATTATCTGTCCATTCCGCAGCCCCAAGGGTGCAGGACAATCAGACGTGATAGGGAATAGAGTCAATCAGGAACTCAGTTTATTACTGTGAGTGTCAGCTTTTATAGGTTAAGTGACATGGTGTGATGTGGGGGTACCTCTATCCAATGAGAGGCAGTCAAACCCACCCTCTGGCTGGAGGGGCGTCTACCTCATTTCTGTTGTCTCATCCTCACTCAACCTCGAGCCAGGCTTTTCTCTGTCCTACAGGCCCTGAAGTCTGCACCCTGAACTCGAGCCAGGCTTTTCTCTGTCCTACAGGCCTTGAAGTCTGCATCCTGAACTCGAGGCAGGCTTTTTTCTGACCTATAGGCCTTGAGGTACAGGCCCTGAGATGATTTTGGCCCAACACTGTGCTTTTGTGTTTTTTATTTATGAGATGATTTTGATAGTCTTGCAATGGGCAAAGAAATAAATTTTCAAATTTTGTTCCACCTACAGCTACTTGCCACTTTTTTTTCACACTCCTTTGCATCTCATGTTCAATTGATGTGTGGTGCCATAGATTTCTGATGGCAGAGATGCCATGATACCTTTCTTACATCAGTGTGCATTAATTTCACCTTAAATGAGTAAACACATGTAATTAAGAGATACTATAACTTGCCTTCTATATCCAATTTTCTGAATGCCCCAACGTCACCAGTACCCTGGTGGTATACATGGTAAAGTGAATATATTTGTCATAGATAAATCATCCATAGTAAATTATCTGAGCTATCACACATTTCTGTGCTATATGATAGACCATAACAATGGCAAAGGAGATATAAATTAATTATTATTGAAAAGGCTTGATTGATTTTTAGTTAAAGAATGACTCTACAGGTACATTTTTCCATGAATAAATTAAGTTCTTAAATTTTAGTACTCCATAACAGCTACTTTTGAGCCTTTGATTTAAGAGTTTTGCTTAGATTTTTCCTGCCAAAATGATGTTGAAATGCTCTATAAAGAGATACATCTTTATGAGTGCAAATAAATAGATCAAAATCATAAACATGAGACTTGTGAATAGCCACAGCTTTGAAAATTGCAAGAAGAATAACTCATGTGAGGCCAAAGCAGGGCATTCAAAGTCACTCAGAATGCTGGTGCCTGGATGATATGAGAATAGTGTGTGTGTGTATGTTTGTATACATACGTGTGTGTGTGTGTGTGTGTGTGTGTGTTTATGCACATGCTCAGAAGGAAACTTAAGACTGGCATTTTGTAGATGCTGGAAATACAGAATCTAAGCTTCTATACCCAAATTTTTCATATAAGACAACATTTTTACTGCACTCACTAGGATATTTGATAAATGTTTTCTATAATATGCTTATAAGAAATGGGTGGATGATGATGTCAGGAAAATAAACAGATATCATAAAATGAGTAGATTCATAGCCAAAGATCTATAGTATACTATGAAATATATCTAAGTATTCTAATAGCTTAGTGTTTCTATCTGTGTTTTATTTATTCCTATATCTTTATGATATGCTGTATTTAGTAGAAATGGTTGTGTCACTTAAATATTTTTTGTTATGGACAACAGTTGACATATCTTTGCAAGAAAAACCCACTTCTGAGATCTTTCAAACATATGTCTACTAGTTTTTGCATATTTACTTAGCATCTACTGGATGCTAAAGCACAAGTACGTCAGGGCTCTTTCGAGATACAGAAGCAATAGAATATATGCATATGTGCATACACACGCACATATTCACTTTATGCAATACACATTTATATTAATTTATTAGACTAGTTTACACAATATAGTTGAAATAATAATAGCAGGTGCTCGTACCAAAGAGGCTGAGATGCCAGTAGCTGCTCAGTTCATGAGGCTGTGTGCCTCAGAAGACCTAGTTGTGACAAGTCCCCTGCTGTGAAAATTTCCTAAAATGCCACTGGCCTCACTCCACAGTAGGAGTCTGAAAATGTTTGAAAGGTCATGTGAGCAAAAGTTGAATAATCTTCCTTCTTCTATATCCTTGTTTGTCTGGGTTGTTAGGAGAAAATACTTATCATACTTAGTGTGGGTTTTCCCACATCAATAAGGCAATCAAGACAATTGCTCATTTGAGGCTGAGATTATTCTAAAATGTGGCAAGGTGACATTTAGAACCAACCATCAAAATTCACCCCTAACAACCTGACATGCAAATACATCTCTTAAGAAATTATGAGGTCCCAGGCTGTAAAGATGGCTCAGCTGTTCTTTCAGAGGCTTTGATTCAATTCCCCAAACAAATAATGTGGCTCACAACTTTATGCAATCCAGTTGCAGGAGATCCAGCACAATCTTTTGGTTTATGTGAGCACCAGACACACACATGGAACACATATACACATGCAAGCAAACATTCATAAACACAAAATAAAAACAAATACATTTTTATAAAGAACTATAAACTTCCAATCTTTGCTTCCCAAGTCTTGCGTCTATTTTGTGATATAAAATACAGTCTACTTTAAAATGTCCCTTAAATTCTTAAAAATCTCAACTCCTTTACTGTCTCAAATTTCTTAACTATAAGATCCTATAAATACCAAAACCAAATTACATATTCCCAACACTTATGAAACAAAGTACAAATCTTATTCCAAAGAGACTAACAAAGCCAAAGCAAATAATCAATTACACCAAAGCCAAACCAAACACAGCAGAGAACAACCCAAATCTTTCAGTTCCAATAACAAGCATAGGGAGCTTATGTTCCAATAGTCTAGGCTTTAGAGAACCTGTGTAGCAGAGTACCTTGAACACTTGAATACTTAGCCTTTTAATGTTCTTTAACACACACACACACACACACACACACACACACACATACACACACACACATACACACACACACAACACATATTGCAGACTTACAACACATAGCAACTGATCTTACCCCAATCAGTGTTACAGGAAAGGGAACTAGAAGAATTAAAACACAAATACACAAATATCTACATAATGTGTGCACAGGCAAGTTTTAACAAAAGCATTCCTGTCAGTTACAAACCAAATTTTTTGTAACAGATGGCATGGCTGTAGCTGGCATATTATAGCTATCTTCTCCTATATTTCCTCCACTCTCACATGTACCTTAGCAGGTCTTGGTTCTTTAGTTGGCAGGATGATCCATTCATACCTTCATTCCTGGAAGGGTCTGCGCCTTTCTATCTTCCTGCCTGGGTCAGGCTGTTTTAATTTCCCAGTGAACTTAATCACAGTGCATAGTTACACCAAGAGTCTCCCTAAAGGATCTCCTGCAATCTAGATAGAATTTTCCTTACCTCCGCTGTGGAGAGGGAATCCAATTTCCCTCTGGTAGTCTGAAAAAAATCACTCCTCTTAACACAATATTTCCTTTCCTAACAAGTTGACTTAAGGGCATCTGAATCCAAGGCTAGGGGAAACTCCTATCTTCCAGTTCAGCGGAATGTTTGTTGTTCCTGCTGACAGACCTTTGAAATCAAAACTTTCAGGCTAGTGGCATGCAAGGTCATGGGGAAAGGCGGAAAAATATTCTTAGGGGTCACTGGTCAATAATGAGTGTAGTTATTCCTATCTGTACCACTCGATTCCTGGACCTGTAAACGCTGAACATCCATGGTTCAAAACATACTTCAGGAGAACCTTGCTGCAGTTCTCCAGGTTATTGTGACCCAGTTGGTATTTTAGCTGTGCCTTTCTAGTGTACATTTCTATCCAGGCAACTGCTTCAAGATGATGTGGAACATAATAAGACCAGTGAATCCCATAAGCACGAGCCCATTCCCATACTTCCTTAGCAGTGAAATGAGTTCTCTGGTCAGAAGCAATGGTTTTTGTAAAACAAGCATGCTATCTATATAAGGCATATTGTAAGTCTACAGATGGCAATTACAGCAGCGAGCTTATGTGTAGAAAGGGTAAGTGCATGAAAACCAGAACATCTATTCCTATAAAGGATAAATGCTGCCTTTTCCACAACTGAAGTGGTCAAGGTTAGTCAACCTGCTGCCGAGTCACTGACAGATCACTGCAGTGAATGATGCCACCTGAGGGGTTTATCATATTTGATACGCAGCAGCAGTTTTAGCTAAGTCAGCTTTAGAAAGTGGAAGTCCATGTTGATGAACCAATACATAACCTCCAGCTCTGCCACCACAGCTGCTTCGCTGATTGTCCCATTGGGAAATGGCAGGGATAAGCAAAGAGGGAGGCTGGCTGTCTACAGAAAAGTTAATAATATCTACTTGCTTATTAAACTCCCCTTCTTCTGAAGTAAGTCACCTTTTGCTGGTGATTTGCACAACTTTCTTTTGTCATTTAGAGAGATATATCCATGCACTGGGAAGTTGCAGATATTCAGTGATGGTTGAATAATGAAAAATGAAAATGTGAATAATGAAAAATGAAAAGAAAAATGAAAATAGTGCTCGCCTGGGAATGCAATTCCTACAGCTGGGAAACCTCATGGCAGGTGATACCATAAGCAGTAAAACAGAATTAATTTTTTCATACCTGCTACCTAGGAATTTTTATGACTACTTTTTTGAGGTAAAAATTCAAAACACATTTCAACATAATGAAAAGTGGCATGGCGACATGCCACTACAGCTCGCCAGGTGATTGCGCTAGCTAGAGGCGAGCAGGGGAGGAGCAGAAACACGAAATCCTGGGTAGAAATTTGTTCAGGTGGAAGATAACCGTCAGACCTTGAAACCAAGCCTAAAAAGTGAAGGCAAATCTGGAAAGTGTAAAAATGATATAAAATGTAATCTAAACTTCAAAGTTGCTGACTCAGTAGCTTCAGCAAAGGGAAAAGAAAATGAAGAAGTCAGCGTCAGGACGTAGACGTTCGGCTGGCCAAGAGTACTAATGATGGTGAAGGAATTGGGAACCTAATGAGAAAGGACTGGGTGATTTGGGGGATGGTATTGAGATGCTTCAGTGAAATCCCTGTGAAGCTACTGGCTTGACCATTATAAAGATGGGACATATTGTGATTATATCAAATCCCTTTAATTTGTTCTAGGATAAGAAGACATTCTAGGAAAATGCACAGCAAACAGTGGTCTTTAGTATGAAAGTCCAGAGTAAAAAATGGTAGCGTGTTCTTTGTGGACACTAATGTTGCCAGAATGAATGTGAGAGATGAGATATAAGTGTGTGGAAAAAGCCTTGAATGAGTAGAAGGGAGCAGTGAATTAAGAACTGCACAGCAAGGAATAGAAAAAAGTATTTGAGATGGGGCAGGCATAATATTTAGTTCTGATGGAGCTTCCCACAAGTCTCATGAAACAGACACTGATCTTCCTATCTCTTTACAGCAAGGTGGGTAGCACAGGTAGATTGTACAACTTGTCATGGTCAAAGTGCTCGGAGGTGAGAAAGCAGATAGCCAAGTCTCACTGTGAGCATTGAGCTCAGACACCTCCCAAATATCCTCCCCAGATGGCGATCTGCTCCTAGAATCAGAGTTGGAAAACATGTGAGATTTCTCTTTGAACCAAGTATTTAAAGGTTTAAGGTGAGTTCTTTTAAAATCTCCAATTAGTCTCTTATAGCACAAAACCAAGTAGGTATATGTTTGAGATCAACTTGGCAGATTTCACTATTTTTTTTCCATACATTGTTTTGTTTTATTTTTTCCATTCAAGAACATAATTAAAGAAATAAAATGTTTTTTCCTTTCTTCCCCTTCTCCGGGTCCCCTCCCACTACCCCCACCCCTCCTCCCTCCCCCTTCTTCCTTGAAAGAGGGCATGGTGCCCTGCCCTGTTGGAAGTCCAAGGCCCACCCCCATCCCTCCTGGCCTAGGAAGGAGTGCATTCAAAAAGA
>PVIU01013466.1:0-55707 GCA_004026605.1 Ondatra zibethicus | reverse complement strand
AGTTTTGACCTTGTTGCTAAGTTTGAGTCTCACATCCACAATTTCTTTTGGGAGACATGTTGTCATCTTAAATTTAATGTCAACAAGTTTCTTCACTTCCCCTGAAGTATAGAATATCCAATACTTACTTCTTAAAAAAGAAACAAATTTAAATTGTAAAATTCATTTCCAAATATACTTAAGAAAGAAACAAGATTTTAAAAATAATTATGAAATCTTTTATACTGATTATGAGATGGAATAAGAAACATTTTTCACTATTTTATGTTTAGATATTAAATACATATATTTACTTTGTTATATATATCTGTATATTCATATATATATATATGTATAGACAGATGGGGAGGGAGTGATGAAGGGAGGGATAAGGGACAATACTAGAACCAAGTGTGTGTGTGTGTTTGTATGGCTATAAATATCATATATAGGTATATAGACACATGTATTTAGTACTATTAATCATCACTCTATATACAATGGGTATGTGTACATGTATATGTTTGTTGTGTGAATTCATGAGTATGTACCAAAAGTTAAGAATAACATACTTTGTTGAATGAATGAGTACTTTAGGAAGATATAATATAAAGGAATTTCCGGACTTTTAAAAAACTATACTCTCTGGATGGGGAAGGAGACTAGGAATTCAGGCTTTGAACCAGTAAAAACCTTTTTGTAAAGATTAAATAAAACTTTGCTATATTGATTTTTTTGGTTTTTTAAATTTTTAAATTGAATTTATTGAGCTATACATTTTTCTTTGCTCCCCTCCCTTATTCTCCCCTCCCATTCTACCCTCTCCCATGGTCCCCACGCTCCCAATTTACTTAGTAGATCTTGTCTTTTTCTACTTCCCATGTAGGTTAGATTCATGTATATCTCTCTTAGGGTCCTCATTATTGTCTAGGTTCTCTGGGATTTTGAATTGTAGTCTGGTTTTCTTTGCTTTATGTCTAAAAGCCACCTATGAGTGAATGCATATAATGTTTGTCCGGTGTGAGAGGTCCTTCCGTCTATGTGTTGCTTTTATTGGTTAATGAATTAAAAAAAAAAAACTGGCTTAGCCTATAGTAAGGTAGAAGGAAGGCTGAGTCAGGGAGAAGCCATGGAGCCACCACTGGATACAGACATGCTGAAACAGTGCTGGTAGGCCACAACATCGTGGTAGTACGCAAATTAATGGAGATGGGTTAAATTAAGATGCAAGTGTTAGCCAATAAGAAGCTAGAGCTAATGGTCCAAGCAGTGATTTAAATAATATAGTTTTTGTGTGATTATTTGGATCTAAAAGACCAGGAACTAACTAGCAGACCTCTCTCTGCCTACATTTGGCTTTATGTTTCTGAGTTACCTCACTCAATATGATGTTTTCTAGATCCATCCATTTGCCTGCAAATCTCAAGATGTCATTATTTTTCTCTGCTGTGTATTCATTCTTTGGTTTAGGGGCATTTAGGTTATTTCCAGGTTCTGGCTATGACAAACAATGCTACTATGAACATAGTTGAGCATATGTCCCTGTGGTACAACTGTAAAAAACCTTTTTTAGGGAATTTATAAATAGCAATATCTTTAAAGGACACAGGCTCAAGCATTTGAATAGTTTTGCTATTAGGGAAATGGTGAGTTTTGTACATGGCTAAAAATATAAATGAAGAGACTATTAAAATAATAAAACAATATTGGCAGTCTTGAAAATGAGTTTGAAAGTAAGGGACAAATTCTAAAGAATATAATTTTATATCTGAAATTATTTAGAGAATGAGCAAAAGATAACCAGATACAAATTAAACATTACTGAGAGTAAAGTTCAGATTCAATTCAGTATGGTCTTTGAAGGTGTTTGGTATTAAAGGAATGTTTCATCAAAGCATTTTTTAACTTATGATTTAAAAATTATATCAGGTATTTTTAAAAATGTTGTCCTATTGTAAGTTATGTAGTATTTGAGCTTCAGTCAAGAAATGAGAAGTTACAGGTCTAAATAAAGTTGGAACTTTGAGATAAATGTTACCTATGAGGTTATCTCTTGAATATTTGAGTCTACTGAAAAAAATATAAAAAAATAGAAGACATGATCTTTGGAAACAACTGTACCCCAAAGCAGAAACAAAAACTGTGGTCTTATTTTCAGATAAAGTGATATTTAAGGCAAGAAATAATAAAGTTGAAGGAAAGTGACATAAAGCTAATAAGGATACCAACTAACATAGTGTAAATTAGTAATGCCTACATCAAGAACTCATCATGATTAGGGCTCTAAGAGATGTGCATAAGAGGAGGCAGGAAAACTGTAATAGCCAGAGGTGTAAAGGGAGGCTGCTTGTTCATTTCCCAGACACCCAGACCTGAATAATTACACAGAAACTATCTTAATTGTAGCACTGTTTGGCTTATTAGCTCAGACTTCTTATTAGCTAACTATTACATCTTAAATTAACCCATTTCTATTATTCTGGGAATTGCCATGAGGCTAAGGCCTACCAGTAAGTTTCTGCCCATCTTTCTCCTTTGGCAGCTACATGGTGTCTCTTTGACTCTGCCTACTCTCTCTCTCTCTCTCTCTCTCTCTCTCTCTCTCTCTATATATATATATATATATATATATATATATCTTCCAATCTTGCTATATTTTGCCCTGCCATAGGCCAGAGTAGCTTTATTCATTACCCAATAAAAGCAACATATATACAGAAGGATATCCCACGTTATCTCCTCTTTTCTTTCTAAATAAAAAGAAAGGTTTTAACTTTAACATAATAAAATTACATATACAAAATAGGTATCAAGCAAGAATTACAGTTACAATATTTAGTCTATTGTATCTGGAATGTTTCATTTCTAACTTATCTATTATTATAACTAAGGAAAACTATAACTATTTGTCTTTAACTCTTAAAAGACCCCAGAAGGGTATAATATTACCTAAGGAAACAGGAAGTACATTGTAAGCAATTTACAAAACTCTGGAATTGACAGAGACATCATACTGCCTGGACAGGTTTTGGAAAACACATTGAGAATAAACACTTGAATATACTCTTATTAATTAAAAAATGAATCATTATTACTTATTCTCTTTTTAGTAGTAAATATATTAATAAATATTTAAGAAAATACTTTCATGTAAGGCATTAACATAACTGGTTTTTATGTGTGATTATCTAAGTAGCAAATTTTTGTTGAAATAAGATATGATAATGTATAAGAAAAAATTCTAATACTTCCTCATATATAAATAATTATATACTATTTTGGGCAATGTCATAGTATTCATTTAAGGGATTATTCTTTCCTATTAAACTTCAATTGGTTATTAAACTACATGGGAATGGGCTACTGCACTATAGTGATGAATCAATTGAGCATTTTAGTTGTTTATAAATGAACCCAATTGATAAAACAAATGAAACTACATGCTCTTATCAACATATTCTTAATTATTGTTACTTAACTATCCAGTCTTTAGTATACAATGTAGGTATCATGTTTTATTCATTCCCAGGACCAATAAAAAGTCAGTCATACCAAGGATATTCACTGGAAAGAGACCAAATGGCAAGAATACAGATTCCAGAAGTTGGTTGCAAACATAGCTGCTGGGGGTGCTCCTTTATACTCCACAGTCATAGGAACTATAGAATCTGTTTCAGGGTTGGCCCAGTACTCTGTGGGAGTAATAAGCATAGGGAATGTAATCATATGAAACACTTAGGAATTAATTTTTTCATTTTTCTGAAGTGAGGCCAGAGTTTCTGGGTTATTTTTAACTTTGACATATTCCTATATATTGAGAATATACATTTTTTGTAAGAATTGAATTTATAGGAGACTTCAAAACAAGTCACAAGGGAACTTCTTGATTCCTGGCCCTTTTTTTGGGGGGGAAGAAGAAACCTGAATGTAGAACTGAGCCTTTGCAAATTCACAAATTTATCCCTTGACATATTACTATGACCCCTATCTAAGTTACGAAGTAAAGTACCAAATAAATCCCAGGTTATCTATGGGATGGGAGGTGGTGTTTACATTTTTCCTTTGGAATCCAAAGCTTCTTTCTTCCAGTCAAATCTCCATCATAAACTTTCCATATATTTCGTCAAGAAGAAGCAGACTCCAAGTTGAAGTTTTTCAAGTCTCTTATGTGTATCATTTATTATTTTTTTCATAACTGCATTTCCAAAAGATAAGGTTCCACTTCCCAGGCTGATGAAGCCCTGATGTGCTCTGTGAGACTGGATTGGAAACTGATGCAATGTCGGAAATTTTCCACTTCCATTTGTTGCTGTCTCTTGTCACTGAAACAGTATATTCTGCATTCCAGAACTGATACCTTCTATGAGAGAAGTTGAGTCAGTTGTCTCTCTCTCTCTAACAAAATTTGCATGATACATACAGCTTTTATGGTTCTAGTAAACTGACTACCCTAAAATCTGTTTTCATTTGTTGTTGTTGTGTTTTGATGTCTTTCTCTGTTGCAAAAACCAGTTCTTTTTTTTCATTTTATCATCATATTATTATTGTTATTATTGAGCTATTTATTTTTCCCCTCTCTTCCCCTCCCTTCCTCCCTTCTCCCCTTCTACCTTCTCCCATGATCCCCATGTTCCAAATTTATTCAAAAGATCTTGTCTTTTTCTACTTTCCATGTAGATTAGATACATGAATATCTCTCCTAGTGTCCTCTTTGTTCTGTTGTTTCTCTAGGATAAGGAGTTGTAGGCTGATTTTTATGTCTAAAAGCCACTTATGAGTGAGTACACATTATATTTGTCTTTCTAGGTCTGGGTTACCTCACTCAATATGATGTTTTCTAGATCCATCCATTTGTGCACAAATTTTAAGATGTCATTATTTTTTTCCACTGTGTAGTACACATTTTGTAAAGGTATCACATCTTCTTTATCCATTCTTTATTTGAGAGGTATTTAGTTTGTTTCCAGGTTCTGGCTTTGACAAATAATGCTGCTGTGAACATAGATGAGCACATGTCCTTGTGGTATGATTGCACATCTTTTACATATATACCTGAAAGTAGTATTGCTGTGTTTTGATATAATAAATGGGATCTCCTGAAACTGGGAAGCTTCGGTAAAGCAAAGGACACAGTCAACGAGACAAAACATCAGCCTACAGAATGTGAAAAAGACTTCAAAACCCTACATTGGATAGAGGGCTGATCTCCAGAATATACAGAGAAATCAAGAAATTGGTCATCAAAAGAACAAATAATCCAATAAAAAATGGGGTACAGACCTAAACAGAGAACTCTCAATAGATGAATCTAAAATGGCCGAAAGACACTTAAGGAAATGCTAAACATTTTAGCCATCAGAGAAATGCAAATGAAAACAACTCCGAGATTCCATCTTACACCTGAAAGAATAGCCAGGATCAAAACACTCATGACAGCTTTTGCTGGAGAGGATGTGGGGTAAGGGGAACACTCCTCCATTGCTAGTGGGAGTGCAAACTTGTACAGTCACTTTGGAAATCAGTATGGATTTCTCAGGAAATTAGCAAAGACCAATTCTTAATGCTCCAGTTTGTGTCAAGAATGCAATCCTCTTTATTGTTAGGCATAAAATTATCTTGAGTATTTCAAGTGGGTACTCTTAAACAGAAATGCCCCCCTCAATCTTTGCAAAATCTTGGGGTCTTAAAAACAATGAGGACCCTAAGAGAGACATACATCGATCTAATCTACATTGGAAGTAGAAAAAGACAAGATCTCCTGAGTAAATTGGCAGCATAGGGACCTTGGGAGAGAGTTGAAAGGGGTGGGGGAAGAGGCAGGGAGTGGAGCAGAGAAAAATGTAGAGTTCAATAAAGCTTTTTTTTAAAAAAAAAAAAAACAAACCTTTTCAGAAGAAAGGCTCAGACTTGTCACCCTTGCCTAATATTGGTATATCATTCTTCTGAGAGAAATAAGGACATCATGTGCTGCTAGAAAGGAAAGGTACAGTGGCTTCCAGGTGTCGGTTTGACTCCATGAGTCTCCATTCTGATAGTACAGCTTACAGTGATGCATCAAAACACTGAAGCAGCTGCTGCTGCAGGCTGGTGTGTTATGGATTTAAAGGTATAACCCATCTAAGCATCCTAACTCATGTCTATATTCTCAATTCTTGGGAAACAGAGAAAACAGATGTTGGGTTCAAGGTCAGCCTCAGCTGCAGAGTAAACTGAAGGTCAGCCCACGCTTCTTGAGACCCCTTCTCAAAAGAACAGAACTGACAAAACAAGCAGTAGCCGGCATCTCCTTCTCCTCGCTCTTCTGTCTATGGAAATGGCCTTGGATGGCTTGATGCGCTCTTTCCTTTCAAATTTGTTATTATTAAGCCTTTATTTTCTCTTCATGATCAAAAACTTTGACTTCAAAGCTACTATTTCCTGTGTACACTTTGAGAAGATTTTTTTCAAGTCTTTACTATTTCTTTTGGTGTCCCTCCTAAAACAACATTAATTGTCTATTAAGCAATGAGAATGTCATTCACCCACAAGGAAACATTTGTAAAATTAGTGTGAAGAAAATAAAATTACAGTTATTACATTCTCAAGATAGCCTTGTTCAAAATGAGAAGCAAATTTACCGAAATGATCATGGCTTTGCCAACCCTGTTTGTTTCAAAATCCTACTCTATAAAGATTATACTAGAATGATAGGTTTTAGCGTAGGTACAAATTAAAAGCTAAGTATTTCTAGTGTACTGTTTACAGAGATATGGGATAGCATAAGAATACATTTGTAAGGATACATTTGCACTGAACATTTATGCTTTAGGGTATAGGGAGACAGTCCAGTAGCTAAGAACACTCTCTCTGCAAACATGGGATCTGAGTCTGATCTATGGATCCAGTCTGCAGATAGATAGTCAGCTCCATTCATGATGGCAATGCAAGTGTTCGTACCCACAAGCACCCATGGCATCTATTTCTCCTTCATTTTGTATTGGTTCTGGAGATTGATTCTTGTTGCCTGACATTTGAGAAAAGCACCTTTACCTGATGAGACATCTCATTGTACCCTTAGAGTCCATATTTAAAAAAAGGAGTATTGAAAGTATAAAAGAAAAAAAACAGAAAAGCACTGCATTCTTTTGAAATTTGAAAGCACTGAGAGAGCTAGTTTTATGTGATAGTTATTGTCTATTGTATAGGCCTTGAGATCATTAAATAGTTCCAGGATTTTCTAACAATTATATCCAGCAACACAGCCCACCCCTTCTCTTAGTGTGCTCTCAGACTGTGCTACTGTTTGTGATAACCTCGTGAAAATCACTCTGCTCATTGTAAACTGTCATCCAACATGAGTTTGAAACTAAATTGCACAGAAAACTGGTAGAGATTGACAGCTGTCAAATTAATTTTGGAGGGTAGAATGCCATTGTCTCTGTACATATTCAGTGGGGACGATTGATGCTTTGATGAACTGGGAAAAATTTAATAAGAGCACAACTCAAGAAATAAACTCAAGGAATAATAAAGAACAGAATAATAAATAAAGAATAATAAAAACCCAGTTTCTGGCCTTCAGATGATGTAGCAAAGAAAGATGGAATAAGTTACTGCTGTCCATTCTTTTTGTATGGAAATAAAAACTTACTCCTGTTTGCCCTGTACTTAAAATTTACTTTGAAAATGCCATTGAAAGTTTGTATTAGTAGCTCTGTGCAATAAAAGCACCCAGGGAGCCATGCTTAATAAATACTGTTATTAGACACAACACAACACAAAGGAAATAAATACATTTAACTCTTGGCTGATTGAACATTGCACAAAGAAATTCTGAAATATGTAGCCTGTTTTGTGATTCAGCATAGTACTCATGGTGTTACCTCTCTGCTCTTCCTCAAGGCTTACGCTTTAATAATGAAAAAATATGCATGGAGCCTGTTACAATACGAGGTGGGGCTCTGAAGAGCATATAGAGTGACACTACTCAGCAATAAACAGTCGTTTATGGGATATAATTGTTTTTCATTTTTCTTTCATTAACACATATAACCTGCTAGAGGAACAAGTCTAATTGTACTTACAGGACTCCAGGGTTTTCACCCTTACTGGTATAATACATAAAACTCAAGTAATCATGGATCTTTCAAAAATTGTCACCTTTCCCATAGTATAAAAACTAGACATTTTGTAGCAAAGTGGCTGCATTTGTACCATGGGGACACTGTGTTCCTTTGGACTGTTGATGGAAAAATCTCTGGTGACAAGTCTTCAAACCTTTTATTTGAATCACGGCTGAAACTGAGTGTGATGCACTCAATTAAGCCTGAGAGGAGTCCCAGTTATCACACAATTTGGTGTGCTCTGCTATTCCTCCTGATCATATTTGTGGCCATCCAGGCACTCTGAAGAGCTCCCTAGGACAGCACCCGCAAAGCCAGGTTTATCAGGAGGCTGCAGAATGAATGGACTTGAGTTTCTGCACTCTGGTTTTATGAAAACAATTAATACACCAAGCAGTTTTTACACCCGGAGCCTCCACCCATTACTTAGTTTTTAATGCATTTATACAGTATATTAACGGCGGCATCATAGCGTGTTGTATAATGAACTCTATTCCTCTTGTCTTTTTGGCTTCCTGTTTCTTTTTTCTCAATGAGGAAGATGGAAAAAATAACTGAGCTCAATATTGCCAAATAGCCAAATAATTAGTGCTGCTGCGCACAATTTTTTCCTTTAAGTTATCCCTCAAGGCATGTAAAGCAAGAAAGCATTGATTTGAAAACAAAGGAAGCAGAATATTAACCAATAGAAATAGTGATGTGAGCTATATAGTATAAGAATACTATTAATTCTTTATGAAACGGTGTGACTGGAGTGAGTCACTGCAATCTTCTTACCCTGGAAGATGAGCTCTATAGTCTGGAACTAATCCCATGTTTACTAAGAATATAAACTGTAGCAGAATTTCAGTTATCCTTTAGATAAGTTAAAAACAAAACCTACCAATGCATTGTAGATATAAGAGCTATAACATTCCATCTCTACATAACTTTCCCAATGGCAAGTCCTTCATTTTCTGAATGACTGTAGCAGAATATTAAGTATTCTCTACAGAGTCACAAGTGACAGACTTCACAAGGGGGAAATTCTGTCAATCTGAAGTGTAAAGAAAGCAAAACTCATGAAATTTTTTTCTGTAAAAATTGTGGAAATACTAAATCTGAAGGAGGGAAATGAAAATAATTCCATATTCAGAAATTAAAATAAGCTACTGTGGCTTGCATGATAAGTGTGTTGTTCCCATATAAGTCTCTTTTCACAAAATGGTACAAATGATTACTCAAGGTATTGAGAGTGGAGAGGGTTGGGTTTGTTTCATACTCTTAGAGGATATTTATATCATATATAAATATCATTCTAAGTCATTTTAACCATATTATTAGAAAGGTTTCAGATTACATTTCCCAGGAGGTATTAAAGAAAAACAAAACTACGTGAAGAAACAGTATTTGGAGCATAGTGTGCCATTGTTCTGTACAGGTTATCTACCTCCCTCCAATCTCCAGGGTCTGTTCCATCAACCTTTCTTTGTTTATGAAACTGTCCACGCCCCTGAAAAGTCTGCCCTTCCCACAGAAAGGAAAGCTAGTCTCTGCGGTTTCCTAGATTCACTGTCCTCAGGATTGGTTAAGGGTTTTTTGTTTGTCCTAATTAATAAGTTGCCTTAAAGAAACTGAATCTAAGTTTATTTCATGTTGAGCAGTTTTCTTTAAGAAAACATAGATATTTGGACCATATAAGCACAAATTCTTGGCTTGACTAGATAAAAGGCTGGCATATTTGGTGAATTAACCTAAAATATCTTATATAATCAGAGAATTCTCTTCCCCTAACTTCATGGGGTAACTTTAGTATATGTGCCACAGCTTCATACATCTAAGTCACTGACAATATATTTCTTTATTATATTTCTAATTCTTCAGATTTATAAGAAAATAAGAATAAACTTTATTAAAATGTTCATTTCAACACCTGTAAGACAGATCTTCCCTAAAAATGTTCAACCGATACATGTCCTCACAGCTGGACTAGCTTAATATAAAAACACAAGACCTCTCAATTTTTATTAATAAAAATTTTATTATGTTATGAAAATATAAAGTGAAGTTTGTACTTTATTTCGTAAAGGATTCACTAAGAATAGAACCCAGGGTCATGTGTATTTCAGCCAGGAACAACACTAACTCATATCTTAACCCTAATGTTTTTCTATGTGTAATAAAACACTGGATAGGAAAAAGGATGCTGTGATGAATTTTATATTTAGAAATTCACCATGTTGTAGAAAGGAATTGAATCACAAGAGGAAAATTAATTTAATAATAAGTTTAAGTTGCAGATACAGTTGGATTAAACTAAGTAGGCATAGAGGTAATAAAAAGTATGTGGATTGATAGTAATTAAAAGTCCATCTGGTTAAAATGTTACTGTTCTATGAAGTTAATTACAGACTTACTAATATATTGAATACAGCACATAGTAAGAAAATGAAGAAGATTGGCTTACGTAGTTTAGAATTTGTTAAACAATAAGCTTAGATAGGAAAATCAGAGATGACAGCGGAAAGAGAAAGTAAGTTTGTGTATGGAATTAGTTCTCCTGCAGTGTAGGCTCGAGTTGCCCATTTGATATACTAAGGTGTATAGTAAAACAGAATTTAGTCCACATGAATGTTGAATTCAAGAGATTTTTAAAGTGTACATGAATTTGAGTCAGTACATAAGTGGAGTGTGAGCATTCCTGAAAGAATGAGATTTCTAGGGGAGGCACTTAAAGACAGGATGGCCTTAAGATCTCTGCTTTGATGCTCTATGGCTCCTTAGAAATGGAGCAAAGTGAGTCCACAAGAAGAGACAAAAGGATGCTGTTCTTCAAGGAAGGAAAGAACTAGGGATATGAGTTGCAGAAGTTTTCTTTAAGTACTTAAGAAAAAGGGATGCTATGTTGTGACAAAAATTAAAATGAAAACATAAATATTAAACATGGAAAAGTAGAACTCAGTGCTCACTCTGATACAAATGGTTTTAGAAAAGAAATAGTGAGAAACTCTGTTACATGAGGCAAAGTAAGGTTTTCCTTTAGCTGTTGCTTTAGGTAACAGGAGAAAAGTGAATGTGGACATTTTATAATTTATATTAAACTCAGCCCTCAATCTGAATGAGCTTCACATCTACAGATTCAAAAAAACAGGGATCAAAAATACTTTTGACATGTGTCTTTTCTGAACATGTATGGAGTATAGTTGATATTATTTTGACAAATATCTTGACACTAATGCCTAAACATTAATATATCAATCACTCACTACCATTTCATTACATTCATTATGATCAATTACCTAACATTTAATATGTGTATAGATGTTATACAATATGCAAGTGCTATTTTTTTTTAATGGAAAGACTTGAGCATCATGGACTTGAGTATCTAAAGTGCACCTAAACAGGTCTATGTGAAGTATAAAGGATTACTGAGGGCTTACACTGGTGCTTTTTGCTGAGGGAACAAACAAATACGGCAAGAAGCAGAAACTGGTGGAGGTGCAAAGTTCCTGAACAATTGAGAGAAAATGGACACTAGTGCTCATAAAAAGGATTCAACATCAGAGAAAAGATGTTACTGACTCTTCCATCAGTTCTATCAGAAGAAAGTACCGGGGCAAGGCTGGAGAATGTGGCAGAATGGTGGATTTGGTTGGAATGCAGTAAAGAAATTTGCTGAAATACTTCAGTGTTCCGCAATTAAATACAGGACAAGTACCATCAATTTGAGTGAGAAATGAGGCACTGAAGTTTTGAAAAAGACAATAAAGTGCATATGAATGCAATGACCTACCTACAAGAATTACTAGGAATCAATATTTCAGGAACATACATACACAAACATTCACATATCAATATGATGGCCAAATGTTCTTTGGGACATGTGAACGTCATGGAGAAAGGAAGATCAAAGAGCAGTAATGTAAGCCTTGAATTGTTATTACATTATCTCTCTGTTCCTTTAAGCTAATTAAACAAATTAGATTCGAAGAACTGACTAATGAGCAAGCCTGCCTAGGAATTTTGTGTGTCGGCTTCTTCTACATGAGGTTTTCATCTAATACTTAAATGTCACTAATAATTAAAAACCAACTATAAGGATTTCCTCATCGATGTCATTAGAAATTGTGGCAAAATGCTATGTGTAAATATGGAAACATGTCATCTATAGTGGGGAATAATATATGCTAACAGATTAAACAGTATTACTAGATTTACTAAATAATAACTGGTATATATATAGCAATTTAGAGTTCTCTAAAAATGGGTTAAGTTCTAAAGCTATAAAAACAAAGATGATTCTATAGGACAGTGGCTTTGGCTGTTATTCCTTCTGCCAAGGTTTGTGTATCTCTACTTTCTCATATCCTATACCTAGTTCTCCTTACATAGGTATCTGATCTAGAGTAATTATTTGAAGGAGGTTCTCAGAATATTCTCCATAAAGCTTGTGTCTGATTCTCACCCTTATGGCATTCTGTACATCCATTTGCATCAATTTTTTCTTTGTATAATATCTGTCTCTCCTCTGAAAATGGCCTTTGATTTTTCATCTGTGTAATGAGGACATTACAATCAGATGCTCAATACATGTTTTTTCCTTTTATTTTTGAGATTAAAATTGCATCATTTTCCCATTCCCTTTTCTCTCTCAAAATTCTCCTATGTACTTCTCCTTACTCTTTCAAATTCATTATCTTTTTTCATTAAATACCATTGCATATACGTGTGTGTGTTCTACATAAAATCTGCTCAATACATATGTTGCTTATATGTATACATTTTCAGGACTGACCATTTGGTATTGGATACCAAGTGGTATGCCCTTCGCTCTAGAAGTATATTTCTTTCCCTCTGAGAATTCCTCAGCTGCCTGTATCTCCTTGTGTATGGCTGAGGCCTGATGAGTTGTCCCCTGTCACTTTGGCAAGACTATTGCTGTTGTATTTATTATGCTCATTTTGAGGGAGACAAGTTGGTGAGACTTTATGAGCATAATTATGGGATTAATAGGAGATGTTGTCCCATAGCAAACTCTGTGATCCTCTACCTTGTACAATCTTGCTGCTCCATCTTCTGCAATGTTCCCTGAGCCTTAGGTTCAGGAAGGTTTTGTCAGTGTTCTCACTGGGACTAGGCTTCACAACTCTGCATTTTTATTGGTTGTGGTTCTCTATAACTGTCTACATCTGTTACAAAATAATATTTATAAACTGACCATGAGGGAAATACCAACTGAACATCCCTAATCTAAAATCACAAAATCCAAAGTCTTCTGAAATTCATAACTTTGCATTGACATAGTACAACAGTACTAGCCCCATGAACCTTTATTTCATGCACAAAGGCTTCAAAAATACTATATCAAGTTATAAGACATGTGTAGAGACTATGTATGAAATACAAATGAATTTCCTTTATATTTAGCGTCCAAATCTATTCTCTCTCTCCTCCCACTCCTCTCTCTCTTTCTCTCTCTCTCTCTCTCTCTCTCTCTCTCTCTCTCTCTCTCTCTCACACACACACACACATACACACACACACACACACACACAGAGGCAAAAAATCTAAGTCTTAAAAATTATATTGGAAAAAGGATAATCAACCTATGATTTACTTTAATTAACTTGATTTAATTAATTTGATTCCAGTATGCCTTTAGATCAGTACTTGCTCACCTAGTAATATATGAGTTATTCAGTTACCAGTAACTGTCTCAAGGAACCACTGCTGCCTTAATTTAACAGGTGAAAATTCTGTCCCCAAACAACAAAACGAAGTAGAATTAAAAAAATTCAGTAATGCTGCTTCTCATTCGGTCAGTATATTTTCCTTTCACTTGTGGCCATCAGTTCATGAAGAGATGTGGTCAAAACTGTGTTTTAGCCAAGAAAATGAATCTGTGGTCAGAGCAAACTTAAATGAAGCAGGCAGAGAGTTTCCCAGTGAATGGACATGACTATCCAGAGTCGAGCTCCCTGCCACCATGCTCATCCTCAAGTGATGTGGGTTCACGTGTACTCTGCTCATCAGGGAACGTGGACTGGGCTCTGGGTAGAGTCAATTCATGGTTACAGGGAGGAGGAACCAAGAACAATTGTGAGGCTTGAGGTATTTGTGTGGGGAAGCAGTTCAATTTGTTGATGTTATAGAGGCCCCTAATTGGAGCTATAATGGCCCTAACAAACAAAAGGTATAAAATACACAACTCTTGACAAATACTGGCTCAAGTAAATCACACACCAATGCCATTTCCTCTTAGCCACAAGCACACATGCAGACATACAAAATGTATTCCTTTCATTCTAGTATGTTTAAATGAGACTGGAGAAATGACCACTTGGTGAGATTATTGTCATGAACTTGAATCAATAATTTTTTACTGTAAAAAGCATAAGCTGCTTTCAATCTGTTATTTTTGCTTGAATAATGTAAAATGCTTTCATTAAAACTGATAGAAAAATGCTGATAAGACAGAACTCTATAGTATAAAATATAGGAATTCATACATTTTTAAAGGCAACAAAAATCTTCTATCAGGAAAATTAAACCTGAAATATGCATTATATATTTGCCCAAAGAAATTTAATTGATACATAATTCAAATTTAGAAAAAAAACAAATTTAGAAGTTTTCATAGAACATGGGATATAAACAAACTTTTGCATCAGTCTTAACTTATGTTTTTCCAAATTAGTTGCTTTCTACCTACCTAGCCCAAGTCCTCTTTATTGAGCACAAAGAAAAATGTGATACATCTTAAAACAACTTTCTTTCAAAAAAAAAATTAAATTGTTATCCTTCATTGATAAGTATCACTTATTTTACTTTGACTTAGTTGTTTTTTAATGAGAAAATGACATAAAAACTCACGTCATTAATGGTGTTGGCTTTTATCTAGAGGTAGACTAATTTGTAAAAGGAAACAAGGTTCCTTTAAAATAGACCTATTGACTACAATTTGACTATACTTATCATCTATCTACACATTAACGTTTTTAATCAGCCAGTTATCCTTAGTGAAAGAAATTTAATGTCATCATCAATACCAACAGATGCTTGCTAAACAGCATTGTATTGCATCCTTTTTTTAATGGGAACTTGTGTTTTTAAATCAAGTTTCCTCATAAATAAAACCTAAGATCAGACATGAGTAGTATTTGTAAAGGATCTGTATGCTTCGATAATGTACACTTTAATGTGGGGGAATCATCAGAAGGGTTTTTAAGAGTGGATTACTAAATCACACACTGCATTGTAAGAATATAACCAATAATATATCTCCTCACTGGCAGGGTTCATTGATGGGTCTCAGCAATTCTCAATGTTACCTAACAGTTCTAGGGGAGAATCCAGAAATCTGTTTTCTTACTCCAAGAGAATCCAGGCTCCTACAAGTTATCTACCTGTGGCTTTTAAGGCCTTTAGAATCTCAAACAAGAAGAGTTCACCTCATTTGATACTGCCACATTATGTTACTTGTGCTAGTTGAGTGACTCTCACCTGTGTCCCAGGGGCCAAGGGAGTCTTCTGATTCCTTTGGGTATTTATCCATGTCAATGACACTTCCTTTTCCAGTTGTGCAACTTACCATGAGGTCACCTGCTCGGCAAAGTCAAGGTACACTAGCTATCACTTCAGCCTTCTGCCTCTTTGACTACCCTTTTGGTATTTGTCTGAGTCTAGTGAGATGGGGAAGTCACACATTAGACACACATGTTTATTGCTTTCATATCTGAAAGCAATACACACAACAGAAGTTTCTAATTCATGACAAGTCATTATCCCAAGGCTCAGAGAAGAGCTGCCAAGAACAATTTTAGTCTCATCTATCCAAACTCCATTTATACACAGATAATAGACCCCAGGAGGTAACCAGTACTGGATGTTATACCCTGGGGAGCACATCACATGCTGGGATAAAACATTAGACTTCCATCTTCTGGAATAAAATCTGGAGCCCCTCAGCTAGTTCTCTCTTACCTCCTGCCATATTGTAGAGTAGTTATTAAAAACAAAACAAAGCAAATAATCATTAAGAAAACAAAAACCCAAACAAACAAACAAAACAAAGCAACAAAAAAAAGAAGAAATGGGTCAATGTAAGAACACACGGTCACTTGGAAATCATCCTGCAGCACTGTGGTTCAGTGGTTAGGCCCATCATGCTGTTCTATGTGTGCATGTAGTATATATGTATATATGTATGTTTCTGCTTGCCTACCTTTCTGTCTGTATGTCTGTCTATCTACCTACCTACCTACCTATCTACCTATCTATCTATCTATCTATCATTAATCTATTGTGTGTGCATTGTGTAGTGTATGTGCATATATGTGAGGGCATGTGTATGCAAGAACATGTGCACCTGCTTTGGAGGCCAGAGAGTCTTGTCCAGCTGCTCTGTACCTGAGTATTTAAGATAGTCTTTCTGAGCCCAGAGGTCATTGATTAAGCGAGGCTGCCCAGCCAAGGAGCTCCAGGCATCCCTCTGTCTCTACCCTTTCAGTGCAAGAGCCTATATATAGCTCAAGCACCAGTGCCTGTTTTTTATTATTATTATTTCTTTAAACATGGGTCCTGGCAACACAGACTTGGGTCTTTGAGCTTGCTGAGTAAGCCATGTCCTTGGCCTGTAATCCTTGTGTGTCATCCCTGAACTACTTCTGTCTGCATTTATTCTCTCCTAGCTGGTAGAGCTCTAAGCCTGAAGGAGCTGTAATGTCCATTGGGGAACTCCTGTGTTCTGTAGCCAAAGCTATGTATTCTTAAGATTAGACATGTTAGCAGAAAGAAGGTTAAATATAGACTTTTCATTTTCTCTGTCTATGCTTCAGTGCTATCCACCATAGGCTTTTTCCTTAAGTCCTGTTGGAAGTGTGGGTACAAGTTGGAAGTATGGAACCTGCTTCTCCCAGGGACCCATAGTCTATGGGCTCCACTAACCCTGCTGCCACCCTCTTTGTCTCCAGCTCTTGACTCAGAATAGCATTTTGCTGTTGGTCGTGTTTCCTCAGCATGCCACGTTTGAGTTTTCCCTTCTTTCCTGATTTATATAATTAATTTCTTGCTTCAAGTTCTAAAACCTTAAGTACTCTCTCTTTTCCTGATTTTATCCTAACTTAATGGGTTTTAAATTCCAAAGAGACTGTAGCTTTGTGGCAGAGTTCTTTGCTAGCACATGGGAGGCCCTGGGCTTATCTCCAGCTGTGCAAATATGGGAACCGAAATGACCTAGCAGCTCTGTGTGGCAAAGAGCTTTAGAAAAGGTATAAGAGCGCTGGAGTTTAATGAACTTCCCTAGAAGGATTGCGTCTATTTACTGTTTCTAAATGGGAAAAAAAGTTTCTAAAAGAGAAATAGGATGTGATTTTGAAAAACATTACCATGGAATCCAAACTATGATGCCTTTTGCACATCAGGAAGCTCATTTTACAGAATTTCGGCTTACCATTTGAAATATGGTTACAATTCAACTATCCTATCAAATACCAAAGTTCCCTAGCACAGTCATTTCATGTTCAAGGACACATACAAAGCCCTTGAAGAATGTGGTAGGATTGAAATGGAGTTTGCTGAGGTACTAGAAAAGTGCTTTTCTCTTTGTATGTGACTAGAAGCTTTTTTGTATATCTTTTTCATGTTCTTTTTTTTTAAATTGAAGAAAGGAAGTTTGCCCCATTATTGGGTAATTATTACAAGGTTCAAAAGAAGGCAGGGTCAAGTACTATGGCCATTCTCTGTCTAAGTAATTTAGCAACACAGTTGAACTATGGATGTTTCTCATTTGTGAGGTTATAATTCTGCTTGACTCATCCAGACTTAGAAATCCCTTGAAAAATAGCCATGGTATAGTCAAGCACATGGTGTTTAAGAATTTCTCTCTGTCAACCCAACACATGTACATTTATCATATAAGAATACTTTAGAAAGAGATAATATTACCAAAGGACTACATGTCCTGTACCTCTCTGTTCTCATGTGAGATATGACCATATAAATTTTTCTCAGTAATAGAACATAAGAAGAAATACTGTTCTTTCAATAAAATGGATTTTAAAGAAGCAATTATGCTGTCTAGACTTTCTCCTACAACTGGCTAAAAACAGATGTTTGTGAGAACTTCTGTAGGACTCAAGATAAAAATCAGGAGAAACCTCTGGTCATTGTATGGGTCAGTGGGGCAGTAAGCATTATCAAGAAACATCTGGAGGCTTTTGAGAACCTTTCTAAAGGTCTGTAAAATCAGTATTTTCATAATTGATAAACAATGAATATGACTGGGATCTTGTAGAACTAGTTAAATGCTCTTGAACATCTGAAAGCATAGAGAAATTGAAATGATTCTTCCCATTGTTCAATTCTTTTTTATTGTAGGAACAAGTTTAAACTCATACAAACTGGGGGGAAGAGAGAAGTAGTGAGGGTTGGGGCAAAGAGACAGAGACCAAGAAGACAGATAGAGGGAATACTGCAAACTTTTTATCGGAAATGATTGAAATATGAATGTTTGGACTTTAGAATTTCTGGAAATTAGAAATTATGGAAAATAATTTTAAAAACACCCTGGATATAGAAACTGAAGGTGATTTTGCACAGTATATTTCATTTGTCATCATTGTGGCTATGACTCACATGTCACATAAGATTATGTTGGCACTTTTACTTGAAGTACCATGTTGGTACTTAAAATATTTGGATTTGAGGAAGTATTTGATTTCAGACATTGATTTTATGAATACTTAACTTGTTCAACCAGCACAAAATATACAGGAGGTTAAAAGAAGAACCTGTAAAAATCTGCTTGTCTTCCAGCCAGTCAGACATCAAATACAGTCACAGAAATAAAAAAACAAACAGTATTACTTTTTGCAAAACATAATAATATGCTAAAATGTGATGAGCCCATTATCACCTTAAAATAGAAATTACAAGAATTCTCACTATTCTTTGTTTTAATTTTAATTTAGTTACTCTTTTGTTTTCTTCATTTCTACTTGTTATTATAACTCTATCTATATCTATCTATCTATATCTATCTATCTATCTATCTATCTATCTATCTATCTATCTATCTATCTATCTATCTATATCTCTATCTTGTGTGGTGTGTGTATACCTGCCATAGTACCCATGTGAATGTCAGAGGACAGCGTTTAGGAGTCGATTGTCTCCTTGTAGTTTTAAGTTGTTTCTAGGGTTTGCACCCAGATGATCCACCGCATGAAAACAAATGCTGTTCCATACTGAGCCACCTCACCAGCCAGTTTTAAAATCTTCTTCTATAAATATGAGTAGATATAACATTTATCAAAAAAATTTCTTTAGGGTCATCAGTCTTTTCTCAACATGTAAGAGGTTCAAAAGTATTGACCACAGTGTGGGAATCCAAAATGCCTGCCTCATCAGAATACCATACAGAAAACACACCATCAAATTTAGAGCAATCGATACTTCAGTGTCTCTGTGTCCAAGCATTTAACTATATCCTTAACTCATACAGACCTGGGAGGTCTAGATACCATGCACGGGGTGAAGCTTTCATGGAGCATCCAGGTGAGAAACTTGGTATCTTCCTGTGTACTGTCAGGATGTGAAATTTGATAATGGCTAAATAATGAGGATCAGCTAAACAACAAAAGTTTCGAGAACCTCTAAAAACACTAGTTGCTTTTATTCTTCAGAGACAAAACATAATTTAATTTCTACTAAGCTCTGGCCGAATCATCATTTGTAAATGTTACTCGCAAGCCGGATGCCAGCATTTGCATTTGCTAACATTTGCATAATTTGATTCCAAGCTTTGGAGGGCTTTATTCAGAAAGCGCACATCTTGTGTTTATTGCCTGGATGGCAATGAACACAGCATCTTCTCTCTGTTTTCAGTCACATCAAATTAATATATCGCTTTATTTATAAGAGTAAACATTGCAACCTTAATAGTGCATTTGAATTTAGAGGTGTTTCTTGGACTGTAGATAGTTTTGAGAGATGATTTTTTTTTCAGTCTTTGTCAGATTCATGACTGAGGTAATGCAATCACCTATGTCCTTTGCATTCTTATACAAATGGAAGACAAATGCTTTCTTTTAATCCCATACCCAATCAATATATTATTTAAAATACCACTGACTAAAAAGAGTAAAGTGCTGGTTGTATCCTAGACACATGCATCGTCTCTGAGAAGAAAGAAAGGAAACAATTTATGGGCAATCATGTTTTATTCATTTTTCCTTTTCTTTGAACCATGACTGGAATTATCAGCTTACAGGCCCCTGTCCAGATGAAAAGAAGTAAAAACTGGAATTTCAATTTCTGAAACTGACCTAGGCCCATTTCAGTAGAGCTCCATGTACACATTCATGGCTTGAGCAATTTATACTGTACCTGCTCAATGGCTGCTTCTTTCAGTGTCTACACCAGCTCCAAGAAATAAGGCAGCTCACACATGTGACTCTATCAGACTTTCACTAGATACCTGACAGTTCCAAAAACAAAACCATGTTTTAGAGTTATAAGATCACTATCATCAACTATATGCTACAAAGAAAATCAACAAAAAAACAGTATCCTGGGACTGATGTGGAAAATATGTTTTCTTGTTCAATACCCCAATTATCTGAAGTTACAGTGGCACACACTTGTTATCTTAGAACATTCTGAGAGAAAGGCTGCCTGAATAGAAGATCACACAGGATGTCAACACAAACGTTGGTGGTTTGTCCAACTGTACAGCCTTCACTGGTCTCCATGCTCTCCAGTTCACTAATCATTAGCACAATCAGCAAGGCAAGCATAGATTTACTCATATATATATATAAAGTGTCAGCAATTGTCTGAATACTACCTTACTTCCATATTTCCGTTTTCCTTTAATAATTATTTATTAATAATTAAATAATAATTTAATAATAATAATAATGTTTTTATCATTCATTAAGGCCAGAAACTGGGAGATCCACTATGACTTTCTTATACAGTGTTCTTTTCCTTCTGTGGGACAATGGTCTTGTACCCTGTAAAGATTTGTCACTTGTATTGTTTTAATACAATGTTGATTGGCCAATAGCCAGGCAGGAAGTATAGGTGGGGTGATGAGAACAGGAGAATTCTGGGAAGAGGAAAGGTTCTGTCTGTAGTCTTTTCCCAGACACAGAGGAAGTAAGATGAGAATGCCTCACTGATAAAAGGTACCAAGCCACATGGCTAAACCAGACAAAAATTATGGACTAATAGAAGATATAAGAATTAGTTAATAAGAAAGCTTGAGCTACTAGGCCAACCAGTTTATAATTAATGTAGACCTCTGTATGTTTCTTTGGGACTGAATGGCTATGGGTCCAGGTGGGACAGAAACCTTAGTCAACTTTCCCTTCACAGTCATGGAGGTGTATTAATTCTGTCTACTTTATCCCCTTACTGGAAACAGTTTCAATATGCAGCTCACGACTTCTGCCTACAAGAATCATCAAACTGTGCTCTGACTCATACATAGTTTCCAAACAGTTTGCTTGGCGATGTATTTAACTCTCTGATCCATTTTCAACTGTGGAGACAGGGTGATCTTTCCAAAGGGCAAGATATAGAAGGTCATTCACCTGCTTGAAACACTTCGGTGGCTCCCTGTTAGCTACAGTATAAAATCAAACACTCTGGCAGGGGAATCGAAGCCCTCACCAGTGACTTCTCCCATCCCCATCTTAACCATACTTCATGTAAATCCTCATCCTTACAGTGTGTCTCACTAAATCAGATGGGCATGACCTTGCCTCACTCTTAAACCATCTCTTTTACCTTCAGGTCATTTCCTTACTAATTCTCTTTGCAAAAATCCCTCTCATATGTAGCTCCTATGCTACTTCCCAAATGGCTCATAGATTATTTCCTCTCATTTTTCCAACCTTTCTCATTTCTGTTGTAGCATCTATCATGTAGTTGCCTCTCAGTTATTTTGTTCTAATTGCTCTGTATTTCTATATAAACTTGATCTTCCCTTTAGGAAAGTAAGAATATTAATTATGCTTATATCATAGATTTAATACAAATATAAAATAAATAAGAAGATAGCATTCTTAGCTCCTAAGTCTAAGGAGTGAATCATTATTACCCATCAGTATTGACTAGTCTCTGGAAACAAAATAGAAATATTTTTATCCCAGTGAGTTCTCACTACATCGGTGTCACCCTCTCCCTGAGGTAGCTTTTCTGTATATGTTGTTGATCTGTCTTCACAGAAGCAGAAAGCAAAATCTAAAACAGTGAACTCGATAAACTTCTTCACTGCTGTATTCTTATCACCCAGCACATGAAAGCGAGTGAACATGTGTTGCATAAATGACTGAAAGACTGAATAAACTAGCAGATTAGAGTAGCAACCTAAAGCAATTTATAACAGCAAGAATTTGAAGTATAAGTAGGATTAAAGACTTAAAGTATTCCATAGGACTATTATGGATCACATTTCAGAGCAGCAAGGAAAAAATAAAACTGTCTAAAGATGTGGTATTTGTCACTTATCAGCTGCTGTGATAAACCACCAAGAGCAAAGCAATGTAAGAACACGGGTAGTTAGATTCTGTAATGACAGGGAGCAAATAGTAAGATTCAGGAGCTGATCACGTTTTCTTCCAAACAGAGGGAACATTAGCAGGACAGGAAGTGGAGGGAGGCTATGAACCATGAAGGCTTTCCTCCAGAGACATTATCTCATCAGCAAAGATCCATAACCTCCCCGAACAGCACCATAGCTGAGAACAACGTTTACAAATGTAAGAGCCTGATGGGAACATTTCTCACTCAAGCCACCACAGATGTGTTGGTAATATTAATTAAATTGTGTATGCCTTTGTCATCTTATAGCTTCTTGAAGTAAACATGGGCCTTTCTTCAGGATTTTCATTTGCTTGTGATACACAATTGCTTATAATGGTTTATCTTTCACTCACTTTTTAAATTAGCCGATTCCCTTTAACTTTGCTTCTAACTACATGTCATTGACATTACCAAATTGTGAAGACTCATTCATTTTGCATTTGCTGACCATGTAAAATAATATTCCTGAAATTGCAAGAACAGAGTTCAAATGAGAAAAAGACTGCAGAAAATAAGAGTATATTTCCAAAAGACTCATCAAATCAGTCATGTGTTACAAATAGAAAAAGTCACAATACCTGATTATATTTTCTTATAGCTAGCTATTAAAAGCTTAGCTGGTTGTTTTTTACATTTTTAGAGATTGATCCTAGGGCAACACCATCATGTGGATAGGTAAGTCATGAAGCCAGCGATTTGAGGAGATGTAAAAGGAGAAAGGAACACAAATGGCTGTTGCAGCCTGCTCATGCTTGCAGACCACTTACTGAATTGTAGAAGATGCTTTTCTGATTCTTTGCTCTGCTAACATAGCCTGTCTCTCCCTCAGAAATACACAATTCTAACCACCCACCCTTAGATATTTTTAAGCATAGCTGTTTCCAGGCTCTAGGCTTACTGACTCAATACTTCCTGAAACTGGAATTTGAATTTTTATTTCTCTGTGACTTAAATGATCCTATGCAACTGTTGGCCCAGTTTCCCAGCTTAGTCTGGCTCTTCCTTATTTCCCTGAAGCTCAGATTTTAAGACATTCATGTATTTATAGATGATACTGATGAGTAAACAAATTCAAATTCACCTCTCACCACTGTTTATCAAATTTATGATCCACATTTAGGTAGATATGGACAAATTATACCATTAATATATATTGTGTAAACAGAGACTGTGCTTTTGGTTCCTGGTCACCCAGACCTGAATAATCACACAAAACTGTTTTAATTACAACACTGTTTGGCCAATGAATCAAGTATATTCCTAGCTAGCTCTTATTTCTTAAATTGATCCATTTCTATTAATCTGTGTTTCACCATGAAGGTGTGGCTTCCCAGTAGGGTTCTGGGCATATTTCTCCTTCTACAGGTACATGGTGTTCACCTGACTTAGCCTCCTTTCTTCCTGAATTCAGTTTAGTATCCCTGCCTATCTATAGTCTGCCCTGCCATAGGCCAAAACAACTTCTTTATTAACCATTGCTAATAATACATACTCACAGGATACAGAAGGGAATCTTACAACATCTCCTTTCTGTCCAAATAAGAGGGTTCTAACCTTAATACAAAACTATATACAATAAGAACAAATATCAAGTATTATCCAGGAAAAAAAGAGACAAAAAAAACCCCATAAAGATTAGAACTGCAACCAGGATTTGTCATTCATATTGGTTTAATAAAATGCTAATTGGCCAGTAGCCAGACAGGAAGTATAGGTGGAGCAACCAGACTAAGAGAATTCTGGAAAGAGGAAAGGCAGATAGACACAGTCACCAGCCAGACAGAGGAAACAAGATGAGAATGCCACATTAATAAAAAGTACCAAGTCACTTGGCTAAACATAGACAAGAATTATGGGCTAATTTAAGTAGTAAAAGCTACTGAGTAATAAGACTGAGCTAATAGGCCAAATAGCAAATAGTTTATAATTAATATAAGCCTCTATGTGTTTCTTTGGGTCTAAATGGCTGCAGAACTGGGTATGACAGAAATTTCTGTCTACATATGTGTGTGTGTGTAAAATATGTGTGTGTGTGTGTGTGTATGTTTATACATGCATGTACATTCACTCACATAGACACAGCCTCTTCTCTGCCTCTTGGCTAAGATCAAGTTATGTACATGCATGAATATAATTTTTATACTTAAAAGTTCACAATGAAGAAATACTAAAACAATAGCAGTGTGATTGTTTCTGTCTATTATTAAATGAAGCTTTGATTTAAATATTTATTATTATTATTAATTATTTTCAAACCACCAAAATATTTTATAATTTTTACTTATTATTTTTATTTTTATAAAATTTTAATGTATTCTTTGGGAATGTCACACACACAATGTATTTTAATCATATGTACTTCTTCCAAAATCCTTCCATATACAATCTTCTCCTTCAAATAATCCCTTTTATATATGGCCCTGTACTCACTGGGCCATTTACTGGAGCATGGGCAATCTACAAGTGTCAACACTTCCAAAGATAATAGGTTCTCCTTCCTCGGTAGCCATCAACTTCCTGTAATTCCCCATTAGGAGTGAACCTTCTCAACCCTCTCCCATGGTAGAATTTTGACTAGTTTGATCTCATACAGAAAGAACCTCCTATTCTATTGCTCTAACTGACCACTTCATAATGTTTTTGATTAGGATTTTATTTATTTTTATTTTGCATATTTTGGTATTATATATGTGTATATCCATACCAAATACATGCAGTGCACAAAAGAATAATGAGATTGTTAGAACTCCCAAAACTGAAGTTACCAGAAATAAGGAATTCTGGGCTGCTGTGTTAGTGCTGGGAACTAAATCCAAGTCTTCTGCAAGACTCTTAACTTACTGAGCAATCACTCTATACCCAGAATATTTGACAATCAACCTCCAGTGATTAAAGAAATAGGCCTCCGAATCAAAGAAAAGAAATAATCTCAGTGCCTTGTTTGAACATCTCTCATTCTATTAATAAATGGCTCTATGTCCAGTAACAGCATTATGCACAGCTTGAAAGCACAAACTGAACTGCAGAATAAGCATACAAGTCACAAAACCCCAGGCTGTTTGTGGGTAGCTTTGTGGTTTCAGAATTGGATTTTTATCACATAGAAAATGCCACTAGATAATCTATAGGTTGATGACTCAATCTATACAAATCAGAAAACCTATCTCCCACTCTTAAAATGGATTCATTGCTTTTCAAGTGATAAAGCCTAAGATAGAAATCAATATAATATGTGTCTTGCTTGTCTCTGTATTTCTACCCAAACTCAGTCTCAGATTTGACTGGTGGCCAATAAACACAAATTAAATTAAATTGAATATGTTAATGAATATACATCACTCTGTTCTATGTTAGCAGCTCTCAACTGGCTATATCAGAAGAGATTTAGCAGAATTTCAGCTCTTTTTTTTGTCATTACACCAGGTAATGATGATGGTAAGTAGATAAAAGCATGGGATGCCTCTAAATTACCTGTAGTGATCATAACAGTCTCCAAGAATACAGAATCCTCTCTCTTTCTCTCCCTCTCTCTTTCCCTCTCTCTCTCTCGCTCTCTCTTTCACACACACACACACACACACACACACACACATAATATTTGCACCCCACACCCAAGAATCACAGAAAACCATAAAACCAGAAGCCATAGTATATATGCAAAGGACCTCTAAGGTTAAACATGAATAAACTAACATAGATTGTGAGACAGAGCTTCCAAAGATATCATCAGTTCATTTTGGTTTTGCCATCTATGGGGTCTACCATTAAGAGTGATTTGATATCCCAGTGAGACTGCCTTGAAGAAAAAAATTATTTTTCATTTAAAAATGGTTATTAACTTTACATAGTTATTTTTCATTTACAAATGTTTATTAACTTTAGATAGTTTCTGGGTGTGGGAGTATGTGTCCATAGCTCTCAATTTAGCAATTTCATTTAGATCACCTTCATGTATATGTGTGTGTGTGTGTGTGTGTGTGTTTTAGCAAGACTCCATTATAGTAGGCTTCTATACTACCCCTCAAATGGCTCTTATTTTTGGCTGTTCCTACCTATATTCCCTCTCTTGCCCACTTCTTTCCTCCCGCTCTCCCTCCCCATTTGATCCGGCCATTCCAGACCCCACTATCTATCTGTCTATAGCCATTTATTCTATTTTCCTTCCTAAGGAGATCCATCCCCAACCTGTAGTCTCTTACTTTATACCTAATCTCTACAGTTAAGTAGATTGTAGTTTGTTAATGACTTAACAGCTAAAATCTACACATAAGTGAGTACATCTCACATTTGCCTTTCTGGGTCTGGGTTACCTAACACAGGATAATTTTTTTCTAGGTAAATCCATTTATCTGTGAATATAATGATTTCATGATTTTAATGCTGAGTAATATTCCACTGTGTAAATTACCGCATTTTCTTTATCAGTTTATCCATTGATAGTCATCTTGGTATTTCCAACTTCTAGCTATTATGAATGACTTCTTCCAATTTTCTAAGCCAAGACATCACATTTATAAACTCATTTTCCACCATAAAACAAAATAAAAAATTCACATTACAACTGGATAAATATCAGTCTACTGATATAGTTATAAGGATACTATAACTTTAATAAGGAAGACCTTTATTTTGTATTCATTATTCAGCTACAACCATAAAATTTTTCAGTCCTCTGCATCACAGTTAATACAGAAATCTTGATCAAACTAGATTTAATCAAACTTCTTTCCAGACTCTGATGTCACAGGTTTGTTTTTTTGTTTTGTTTTGTTTTATTTTTTTGTTTTTATTTTTGTGGGTTTTTTTTTTTTTTTGAGCGGGGCAGTGGCAAGAATTTGCATTTCTTACAAAGCTCTTCTAAAGTTCCTGGTACACGTGTCCCTCTAAGAAAAATAACTGTATAACCATATAGTCCACAATTTTAGTCATTTCTGATATTACTATCTGTCCCAGTTTTTCAGATTGAGTGTAACAAATACTTTGTTTTTCTTTATAACTATAATCTGTCTATGTTGCTGGTGTATGTTCTGAGTGGTCTTATCTTCCTACTTCTTGAGTTTCTTTATAAGCACATTTTTAATTCTTAGGGTGCTCTCATGAGATTTAAGCGCATTGCATGGTTATGAAGATTTTGAGCCACCCAGAGAACGTGTCCTTACCCAAGGTTGATAAAGACTACTCTCCTATCATTTTCACTCACAATGTGAACACGTTTCAATTGAATTTACTGCTTTGTTTATTTCATTGTATGGCTTTGTGTCTGTGATTTTGCTAAATAATGCATCCCCAAAGCATGTCTCTGAAATACTCACTAGGGTTCCACAGTGCAACCAGGTGGTGATGAACTTTTCAGAGAACACATGTGTTAAAGAAGCTTCATTCAGGCATGAACTATACTGAGTTTGATGCTAATGGATAGTCAGTGTATAGCAAATAGATGTCTTTTAATGGAACCATACACAAAGACCATGTGTTAGTAAACATGTGACCAGGCACACAGAAAACTAACACTGTTTACTCTGGATGCAAAGCCACATTAGTCACTAATTAAAGGTTGACCTTGGCTTTGTAGACCTTGACTTCCGCAAGGAAGGACAATTCCGGGGTTGACTGTGAATAAATTCCCCATCATTTTTCAGTCTCTTTTCTCACTGCCTCACTCACGCAAGGCTTTCTCTCTTTGTATTATATTCAAATGTCTTTTCCTATCTGCAAGACCTGTGGGAAAATTTAAGAAAATAACAATTTAAAAATCTATCTTAACAATACTGGTGTTATTTTGATATTCCACTGGGCTGGAATGATATTTTATATTCATTTGGTTTTACCCTTGTTAAGCATAGCTATAGATGCTTAATGAGTGTTTACTAAATATTAGTGAATATATTAATACAAATGCAAATATATTATCTCTATGGAGGGGCATTTGAATGTTAGCACTTATTCTTTGGAAGCTGATGAAATTCTTAGGATATAGGCCTCTTCGTGAGTATGTGATGAGAATGAGAAAGAGATAAATGATTTTTTTAATCATGCAGGAAAAATAACTCTCTACCATCCTCCCTTATTTATGTATTTATATATATATATATATTCATATATACTGCAAGACCCATGAGATAATATAAGAAAACAACAATTAAAATAAACTGCCTTAATAGTACTGCTGTTATTTTTTATGGCCCCCTGGGCTGGAATGATAGTTTATATTCCTTTGGTTTTGCCTTTGTTAAGCATAGCTATGCATACTTAATGAGTATTTACTAAATATTACTGAATAAAATTATATGAATGCAGATATATTATCACTAACATAATCACTAATTGTGTGTGTGTGTTTGTGTTTGAATCAGTTAATATATTCAAGTAAGGTTTTTGAGCCAGTCAATGCCAAGACAAAAATAAAAAATATAATTAGTAAAAATGTCAAAAATGGGGGAAAATTCTGGCTGCTGTTTTCTCATGGTACTATGTTAATGAAAGAGATTTGTCGTATGGACTATATACAAACTACATGTAGTTCCTCTCTCTTCACTACACGCCTGGTTTTGCTGTGAAACTGAGGATTGAATCCAGGACTTTTAGGAATTGCATCCTAGGCTAGTCCACTAGCTCTGAACTACATGCCTTTGCTCTTTGTCATATTTTTTGTTTTGATCTAGTATCTTGCTAAACTGCCTTGCTTGGCCTGGAGTTAATATGTAGCCCGTGCTGACCTGGCCTTATACTGTTGTCCTCCCACCTCAGCCTCTTATGTATTTGGGTTTTCATGTAAATGACACCAAGCCTGATTATTTTTCCACCTTTTTTAGTTATTCAAAAACTTAGGATAATTTGACAATATAGCTTTAAGAACAATGACAATAACCCTGGTAGGTATCCCAAAGCTCCTCAAATGTGTTCCTAGGTCTACTTAGGGATCTCCTAACAGCTAGTAGAATTAGCAAATGGCCATTGCTAGCTCTAAAGGGGACTCAGAATACAAAAAGCAAGACGTTTCTGAATATTAAAAGACTACATTTCTGGGTTTGCTTGAGTATTTTTAATAAAACTTTTTCCTAAGTGTTGTAAAATGCTTGAAGGAAGTGTTTGCTTCCTGGCTTTGCTTTCCATGAGATGAATAGCTATGTTATGAAACCACAGCACTATGCTGCATAGTGTATATATGAGCCATAAGTACACATTAGATAGTGAAATCTGGGCTATTTAGGATGAAACTGTGCAAACCTTAACGCTCGAGAAGTAGAATTAATGCAAGCTCTAAGTCCAGAGCAGCCTACAGTGAGAGCTGATGTTTGGGAAATTATTCTTGTCACGCACTTACCTGTCACCTGGCGATGTGCTGTTTGTATGTGTGGGAGAAGGGGTCAGCAAGTATCAGTAATCAGTCTGTCCTTCTGGCCTTTTGTTTTCTTAATGTGTCAATGGCAATTTGGCATGATGTGACCTTTTAAAGTCTAGGACTCTGTTTGTCTTGTTGGCCAAGGCCTGAAACAGAGTAGCTACTCAACAAATATTTGTTTAGTAAATGAGAGAGTCTTCAAACAGTTGAAACATGTCTCTCTGCAGTAACAGAAGCTGCTGCCTTACTGAAATCACTTCTGATTTAGCCCCCCTTCAAATTCCAATCAAAACACACAGAAAGCACTCCACATCAGGTAAGAATCTTGCTGACTGCAAAGGGAAAAGTCCAATATCATGTATTAAGGATGTCATGTAGGACACCAAGTTGTTCATTTCAACTGTTTTGTCCAAGGATATTCAATGACCTAGGAAAATATTGAGCATCTTTATAAATTATTTTTACATAAGCCTAAACACAGTCAAAGCTTCAACTTTCTATGATCTTATGAACTCTTCCATACAAACTAAATATTAATGTCTGGTTAGTCATATTACTTTTGATTGCTTAAATTAACCTGTGAAACAAACTGCCCACTTTCTTTCTAACAAAGTTTATAAAATATTGTCTATCTCCATATAGACAGAACCAGACCAATGTATAGTCATGCACTACTAAACAATAGCAATGATTCTCTGAAATGAAGTATTAGTTAATTCTATCACTGTACAAATATCATAGAATTAGCATACTTGTGCAGGCTAACTGCCTCCACATTATGGAAATGGGATCCTATAGCATGAAGTTCTTGAATAAACATTCAGCAACCCATACCTGCCTCTATTCTTTGAATGGTATTTACATGTTATTTTCAAACATACTAATTGTTATCTTTCCCTGAATTGGAAAGTTCTAAAAGAAAAATATGCTTTAGTGTCTGTTCTCTTTCTTAGTTGTTATAATGGAGTCAGGACACCTGAGTTTCTAAAATAACCATTCATGAACTTCACTGTTTTACTGTAGTATCTAGAGCCAATGAAGATACATTTATAAAATACTCTGTTAGTCTTTGCCAATTCAGCAAATACCCCTTGGAGAAGCTTACAATTTCTCCATTGTATTTTAGTACAGACAGAAAACTAAATTGTTCAGAAATTACCATTATTATCTCAAAACATAAAAATAATCAAGATTAATTTTCCATTATGTCAAAGTCAGAAGAGTTTTTTTCCCCTATAGAAGGCGTGGTCCAGAGAGAAGAATTTCTGACTCTACCTAGCTTTGGAAAGGCCATTAAAACATAATCACTCCAGCAGGCCATTTCATGGCTCCTTTTCCAAAGTATATAAAATAATATTTAATATAGAAAAAATAAGTTTTTCTTTTATTATTTTTAAAGGGTATAACAATTTAAAAGTTACCTTACTGATAGAAATTCAATTATTTAGAAGAATGCTAGTGATGTTGTCTTATATAGTGTAGGTTCTCGGGTCTGAGATCATGGTCTTCGTGTTTTCCCATCCCCTTACTCTCTCAGATGTCTTTTCAAAGATATATATATATATATATATATATATATATATATATATATACATACATACATACATACATATATATATGTGTGTCTCTTTTCATTTGGATCTTGCATTCTGTCAGGTTGTCAATAAACAAATAAAACCTGTGGCTGTGGAATGTTTAGGAAACTAAAAGTAAAAGTTAAACTACAATAAAAGGTTTAGTCAGACTTACTTGAGCAGTAGGAAGGACTTAAATAATCAAGGTGTATGAAATTAACTTTTAAATAAAAACTGTGGTGATATTCATTAGCATCATTGTTATACACTGGTTCAATACATGAGGTGGAACCATAAGCTAATGAGAATGATTCTTCATGCTCCTAATAGAATGCTTTACTTCAATGTGGAAATTGTCTCATGTAATGTGATTTATATATTAGGAAGACTGAGTCATAGTGAAGAGATGGTGGGAAGAATCAGAAGCAAAAGGCCTGGTTTACCATATTGACTAGGCTGCTTGCTAGTTTGATGACTTGTGCAAAGCAATTTCTTCTCTAAAGTTACAGGTTATTTTATAAAATTGAGGCGAAAATAGCAGAACATTACTAAAATAACAAGAAAGATTGTAAAATATCCTGTTACCATAAGAAGTTAAAAGATGGAGTCATCACGAGTGGCCAGATAATTATACACACTGGGGGGAAGCACATCTCCACTCCACACCCCAACTCTGAACTCTTTGCATCCAACCTTTCTAAGTTATAACTTGGAGCATAGTTTGGGCCACATGCACATGCATATGCTACAAATGTGGTTGATTTACAACATCAGAAACCATGTAAAATTTGCCCAGTTTCTATCACATTGAAAAATTTATCATTTCATATAATCATCACCATAAAATCCTATATGTGAGGATATCAAGACCAAAAGAGATAAAGTCAGTTGACTTAGGTTAGACAAATTCTGAGTAACAAGGGAATAATTCAGGCCCAGATTTTCTGTATTTAAAATTTCAGCTGTTGCCTGGTTCATAAACTTATATGTCATCCAAGGGACTCTCAGCATATGAAAGTACCACAGAGAACTAGGCATTATGTTCTGGGAATTACATGTATACTGTCTAATTTAAAAACTAGATATATAGATTTCTCTATGTGTGTCTCAGTCTCTCTGTCTGTCTCTCTCTTCCTCTCTCTCTCTCTCTCTCTCTCTCTCTCTCTCTCTCTCTGTCTCTCTGCTTCTGTTACTCTCTCTATCTCTGAAAAACAAATAATGCATCATTTTGCACAAGTGAGTTTGAATAGGTCAATTGAAGAAATCAGGTACTATGAGGTCACCTATATGATCATGTAGGTAGACCTCACCTGAGCTTTTATTTTTCTATAATCTGTGAAGGGAGCTTTAAAGAACTACTTACCAATTGATTCACTTCTTGCCTTCTTATAATAGCATTATATTATGATGTGGAAGATAAAAGTAAAGCATGACCTCCAAATCTTGAACAACCTAGTCATGCTCTCCAGAGAAACAGAAGAAATAGAAGACAGAAGGGTAGGTAGCTATATGATAGACAGGTGACTGATCTATAATGGATAGATATGCAGAACATCGGTCAAGTCTTTCTGGTATATTTCTGGAAATGTAATAAGACATTTCGGCAAACTGACATTAAAATAATTTATATGACCTCATCAGCATGTTATAAAAATGAAACAAAGAGTCATAAAATAATACAAAGTAGATAGAAAACATGTTATGCTACCCTGAAGAATAGTTTAGTGCTTCAAATTTTGAGGTGCTCCCATTTTACTATGCCAGGAGCGTCCTGTTCCCACTAAGAGCAGTGTAGCTTCCAGTCCAATGCACAAAGCTCAAGGCAGAAATTGGTACGAGATTTTGGCATTTATTGAGGTTTATATATGTAGTAAAGGTTGTTCTCTATTTAACAGATAATTATACTTGAGTTATAGCTAGCAACTGGATTTCTGTAATTTCATTATTTCTAATAAGGTTTTCATAACTTTGACTTACAAATTTACCTCAAGTATAATCAACATGTAATGTTGTTGTGTTCGAAGATTCTTAAAGAGTAAGTTTTGATGCCCATGTGTCCCTAACATTAACTGCCTTGGAATGGTAAACACCTTTTTTCTGGGTACATTAGTGTATGGCATGTAGGAATGTAGTATTAAACTCTTCCCATAAGCCCTTCAGTCCACTTGCAGGTGAAAAAAAATCAGCCCTTTTCTTTTTAGTTTTATTCTTTTCTTGATTACAATCCTATATAAAAAAGGAAATGTATACATGGGGTGCAGACATGTTTAGATGAATAGTTGATACATTGCATTATAAGAAAATAGTTCCATTCCATACTGAGAATAGTGTTCTGAGTATCTCTCTAATAAGTATCACTTAGTCTTACAAGAACATATTCTGTCATTACTCATTTAGTGTCATCCATGTGCATTTATTGAGTAAGCGGGATCATTTAGGAGTTACAATAACAAACAAAACAGAAAGAAACCTCTTTTTCAAGAGAAGCACTATTCATTTACTCTCTAAAACTTTATTTTATTGAACATAGGAATTTAGAAGTAGTTTAAAGTCACACAAAACTTTGTATCTCATGATGCATTGTGACTATAAAAATGGAATATGAGAAGTATAAAGTATTATTCATATTCAAAATATGAATAATTTTTGGAACAAAGGAGTGTTGGGGAATGAGAAAAGAAGGTGAAATTGAGTGCAGTGAGATCTGGGAAATGCTTGCTAGCTGGATTTGAGGAAAGGTGTAGAGAACTGGTAGTGAGATCTAAAGGGAAGCGTCTTAATGAAATGCAGTCAAGAAACCTAACTGTGACTTCAATCATGTCATTTTTCCTTAATTAGATGGAAGACAGCCTGGGAGCCTCTGCTACTAGAGAGTATGTTTCAGCGATTCAGGACAGAGATTTTTAAGAACCAGAAGAGATAGAAATGAAAGAATAACTATCAGACAGGCTGCTGAATTAGAATTATGTGTGGGAGGATTAAGAGGATTCAAAAATAACACGGAAAGTTGCTCACCTCTGGGATGTGATGCTGGCATCTCTCCCAAGAATGAGAAATCTGCATAGAAAAAAAAGATGAATTCAAAATTTTTAAATTTGTTTTTAACTTTAAAGCCGTTATGCATCATTAATCTTTATGGATAAATATGAGTGTCAACTTGGCATAGGAACCTAGTACTTTGTGTTCTTTTAAGTTGTGAGAGAAACTGAAATGTGTGCTAGAAAAGTTTAATGCACTTGCATAGAGAAAAGTCAGTAGACCTGCCTGAGACTCCAGGAGGTCAAGAAATATTGAAAAAAAAAAAACAACACAGAATTTTATTAATGTGTTTGGGGGCAATCATAAATTATTCTTCAATATAATGCTAAATATGTACAATAAAATAATTGTGAGAAAGGTCTTAATATTTATATTATTGTGTTATTAATTTAAAATGTTATTCAAGTGAATTAGCATATAATTTAGTTAAACTACACTGTAGTTTAAGATATATATGTATATAATCATTTACTTATTCTAAAGCTTATTATGACATACGGTAATTACCAAATAATTATTCTTACGAGTAAAATGATACTATGAATCTGCGCTAATAGCTGACAGTTGTTGAGCATTTATTGTATATTTGATATTGGTCTAACGGCAACTTCTCATTCAGTCATCAATGCAGTTATTGTACCTAGCTTATGGATTTGGAAACTGAGGTATAGACAAGTTATTTTTATGACCATGGTGTCATTATAGTCACACGTTAAAGGAAATGATTTGAACAAATCAAGAAAGGAGGAGATGACCATGGAGCTCCACTCTTTGATTCGGGCATTGAAGCTAGGGTGTAATTGTGGGAGAGGAGGAACCACTTTCTTAAGTTATGTATTCTTTCCTGAGCCCACCAGGCTCCACAGCATAGCTCTAAACCTATGTTCACACAAATGGCCTTGGTAAGACTTGAAGGACCATGAAAGAAAAACAAAAATTAGTAGTCATGTACTGCCAAGAAAGATATATGAGGAGTTGGGAGAGTGGACAGGAGTGGGTAGAGAGGTAGGAGGTGAGAGTCAAGATGTCAGTATACCAGATGTAAATATGTGAAATTGTATGTATATGAAATATACATATATATATATACACTTTTTAAAAAATACAACAAATCACATTTTTCTTATCCATTTATTATCTGTAGAACTTATTGCATACTTCTGAGGAAAAGACATTTGAAAATTATCTGGATTTTTCCAAATTTCAGAAAACTACTGCCAACAATTTTTTCATTTTTTAATATGTGGTATTGTTTTAGAACAAGTTTATTTTTAATAGCAAATCTCTACTCTGGGAATGCCAAGGATTGACTTAGCTGTTTTATATCCCCTGAGGGTCAAAGGTGGATGATTTGGATTCTTGGACCTTCTCAAATAAAAGAGAATTCAATATGCAATGTCTACCAAATCTACAGATTCATTGAGAAATAAGAGATGAAGCCTCTGATTTGTTATCCAATACAAAGAGATCATCTCTAAACCTGTATAACCTGTATATGCACAAACAACAAAAACCGACTCAGAAGGTTGTATTTATATATTTGTGCACACACACACATACATACATACATATATATACACATATATATGTAGTAATAACAATAATAATTAAAGAAAAAGTGATCCATTTGAGAGTAAGAGGGAACAGGATTAAAAAGGAGAGAGAGGACCTGGTAGGGACTGTAAGGAGATAAGAGAAGGGAGAAACTGATGAAATTATGTTTAAGTTAAAAGGGACTGTTTGGGGGCATGTACCTCATTGGAAAAGAGAAACAATAGATAGTTATGGTTGGATGTGAAGCTTGAACAGGAAGATAAAGTGGAATGGGGAAGGGAAGGGAAGAAGAGCCTGAGGTATGGAATACAGAGAGAGAAAGCTAAAATTAAAGGCCATTTGAGGGATAGTAAGGAAACCAAATACAGTAAAACCTATGTAAGGATATGAAGGCAAACTAAATAAATCACCAAATAATTGGGGGAGACAAAGTCCCAACTTGATATCTTTTGTCATCAAATGAAGTTTCTAGTACCAGGATTGTGTCACATCTAATTGAGTTGTTAGCCTAAGGGTTCCCATGCAAATGCCCAAACAATCATAGCTGTTGCCAAACTATAGGATGATTCCCAGAAACTGACTGCAAGCCCCATTGATGAAGGCAACATCTGTACAACTCATTGAACTTGGAGTCGTTGAGCTATTGCCTGCATAGGGCATTGCCCTTTGTTCTAGTGACTTTGGTAGAGGAAAGTACTCTTCACACTACTAAAATAGAAAAGCAAGACAGAGCCAGCTACAAAATCTTTTATCATCAATGGTATCCTGCCTGGAAGATATGCTAGTGCAATGGTGGAACAAAGCTTTTAGGAGTAACCACCAAATTTAACTTAAGGCCCACTCCACAAAATGTAACCCATACCTGACACATCTTGGTCAGCCAAGAACCAGATAATAGATATCCCAGGGACTTAGGGTAAAATCAAATACCCCTGATCTAAAAAACAGCAAGCAAGCAAACGTATAGCAATGAAATTAGTCAAAATGACATTCTGATGTATTCATAGATCAGTGCTTTGTTCAGCCATCATCAGAGAAGCTTCCTCCTGCAGCAGATGGGAATAAATACAGAGACCCACAGCCAGACATGATGCAGAGAGTGAGAGATCTTGACCTCAATGGAATAAGTCTATCAGGTTCTTCCCCCGAGGACTCAGAGAGGCAGAAAGAGTGCAAGAGTGAGAGGGGATGGAGAACACAAGAAAACAAGTCCCTCTAAATCATTACAAACAAAGCTCACATGAATTCACAGCAATTGAAGCAGCAAGCACAGGACATGCATGGATCTGCACCAGGTCCTCTAGGTGTACTTTATGGCTTCCAGTTTACTGTTTTTATGACATTCCTGAGCATGCAAAGAAGTGGGTCTCCGATTCTGGTGCCTTCACTTGGGCTCATTGCTGTTTGTTTATCTTGTCCAGCTCCCATGGTTTAGTTGTTGTTTTAGCTTATAATGTTTTATTATTTTTTTCTTTTTGAAATTCTGGTTATTTTGGGGATGTCGTCACTTCCAGCTTTAGGTAATATGCCTGATGCAACATTTCCATTTCCCTCTCAGTTATCCTGGATCCGATTATTTTTTCACTTTGTTCAGCATTCACACATCCATATCAGCATGAATATCTACTGGGTTAAAGTCACCTGGGGAGTAGTTTAAGCTACGATTGACATCATACATCAGATGACTTCCCCGCTCCTTAGAGACTACTACCAAGGAACCTTGTGAGATTTCACAAGCATCACACCCCAAAACATGGCTTTATTCCTGCCACTCTGGCTCATAAAATCTCATGAGCCAATGAAACTGAATCCGAACTTCAGCTTGGCAACTTCAGACTCACTTCACATTCATTCTAAATTGTTTAGAGATCTGCAACATTAAAAATGAATGTAAATCTCTAGAGATATAGCCATCAAATGCTCTCATGGATCTATCACAATAGGTCATGAGTTCCAAGAGGCCTATTTTCTGTTTTATAATTGTTTTTACTGAGGTTTACATTTTTCTCCACTCTTATACACTCCTGTGACCCCCCCCCCTGCCCCCATGCTCCCACTCCCAATCTACTCAGGAGATCTGATTTTTTTCCTTCCTATGTAGATTCATGTATATCTCTCTTAGGGTTCTCTTTGTTGTCTAGGTTCTATGGGGTTATAGATTATAGACTGTAGGCTTTTTTTTTTTTTGGTTTTTCGAGACATGGTTTCTCTGTAGCTTTGGAGTCCTGTAACTAGCTCTTGTAGACCAGGCTGGCCTTGAACTCACAGATATCCACCTGCCTCTGCCTCCCAAGTGCTGGGATTAAAGGCGAGTGCCACCACCACTTGGCGTTTTTTCTTTACTTTATGTCTAAAAGCCACAAATGAGTGAGTGCATATTTGTCTTTCTTGGTCAGAGTTAGATCACTCAGTATGGTTTTTTTTTTCTAGATTCATCCATTTGCCTGCAAATTTCAAGATGTCATTTTTTTTTACCACTGTGTAGTATTCCATTGTCTAAACATACCACATTTTCTTTATCCATTCTTTAGTTGAGTGTCCTCAAGGTTGCTTCCAGGTTCTGGCTATTACAAATAATGCTACTATGAACATAGTTGAGCACATGTCCTTGTGTTATGACTGAGCATCCTGTGGGTATATACCCAAAAGTTGTGTTGCTGTTTCTTGAAGTAGACTATTTCCAAATTTTCTGAGAAATCGCCATACTGATCTCCAAAGTGACTGTACAAGTTTGCATTCCCACCAGCAATGGAGGAGTGTTCCACTTACCCAACATTATCTCCAGCATAAGCTGTCATACGTGTTTTTTATCTTGGCCATTCTGACAGTTATAAAATGGAATCTCAGAGTTGTTTTGAATTGCATTTCTCTGATGGCTAAGGACATTGGACATTTCTTTAAATGTCTTTCAGTCATTTAGGATTAATTTATTGAGAGGTCTCTCTTTAGGTCTGTACCCCATTTTTATTGGATTATTTGTTCTTTTGTTGTCAAGTTTCTTGAGTTCTTTGTTTATCTTGGAGACCAGTCATCTGTCCAATGTGGGGTTGGTAAAGATATTTTCCCATTCTGTAGATTGCTGTTTTGTCTTATTGACTTCTCCTTTGCATTTCAGAAGCTTCTCAGTTTTAGGAGGTTCTATTTATTAATTGTTGCTGCCAGTGTCTGTGCTACTGGGGTTATATTTGGGAAGTAGTCTCTTGTGTCAATGCATTCAAGTGTACTTCCCACTTTCTCTTCTATGAGGTTTAGTGTGGTTGGTTTTATGTTGAGGTCTTTGATCCATTGGGATTTGAGTGTTGCTCATGGTGGTAGATAGGGATCTATTTGTAGTCTTCTACATGTTCATATCCAGATATGCCAGCGCCACTTTTTAAATGTACTTTCTTTTTTCCATTTTATAGTTTTAGTTTCTTTGTCAAAAATCAGATGTTCATAGGTGTATGGATTGAAATTCAATTCCATTGGCTCTTCTGTCTGTTTTTATACCAATACCAGGCTGTTTTCAATACTGTAGCTTGATAGTAAAGTTTGAAGTCGGGGATTGTGGTGCCTCCAGAAGTTCCTTTATTGTACAGGATTCTTTTGGCTATCCTAGGTTTTTTGTTTTTCCATAAGAAGTTGAGTATTGTTCTTTCAAGGTCTGTGAAGCGTTTTGCTGGGATCTTGATGGACATTGCATTAAATCTGTAGAATGCTTTTGGTAAGATTGCCATTTTTACTATGTTAATTCTACCTACCCAAGAGCATGAGAGATCTTTCCATTTTCTGGTGTCTTCTTCAAATTCATAAAAGATTTATAGTTCTTGTCATACAGGTTTTTCACTTGTTCGGTTAGAATTACCCCAAGATATTATATGTTGCTTGCGGCTATTGTGAAAGGTAATGATTTATTTCTTAGCCCATTTATCATCTGAACAAAGAAGGGCTACTGTTTTGGGTTTTTTAGTTAATTTTGTATCCTGCTTTATTACTGAAGGTATTTATGAATTGTAGGAGTTCCCTGGTAGAATTTTTGTGATCACTTGTATAAACTATCATATCATCAGCAAAGAGTGAATGTTTGACTTCTTCCTTTTCAATTTATATCCCCTTGATCTCCATTTGTTGTATTACTGTTCTAGATAGAATTTCTAGTACTGTATTGAATAGACATAGAGAGAGTGAACAAATTTGTCTTGTTCTTGATTTCAGGGCGATCACTTTGAGTTTCTATTCATAAATGAAAAATCCATCAAGAAGAAATCTCAATTCTGAATATCTATGCCTCAAATACAAGGGCACCCACATTTGTAAAAGAAACATTACTAAAGCTTAAATCACACATTAGGTCCCCACACTAATAGTGGGAGACTTCAATATCCCACTCTCACCACTGAACAGGTCTGTAAGACAGAAACTTAACAGAGAAATAAGGAAACTAACAGATGTTATGACTCAAATGGACTTAACAAACATCTATAGAACATTCCACCAAAACATAAAAGAATAAACCTTCTTCTCAGCACCCCATGGTACCTTCTCAAAAATTGACCACATACTCAGTAACAAAGCAAATGTCATCAGATACAAAAAATTGGAATTATCCCATGTATCTTCTCAGATCACCATGGCTTAAAGTTAGAATTGAATAGTAACACTATTCAGAAAGCCTACAAACACATGGAAGTCAAACAATGCTCACCTGAATCACCAATGCATCATGGAAGAAATAAAGAAATCAAATACTTCCTAAAATTCAACAAAAATGACCACAGAACATACACATACTTATGGGACACAATGAAAGCAGTGTTAAGAAGAAAGTTCATAGCACTAAATGCCTACATAAAGAAGCTGGAAAATTGCCACACTAGGAAGTTAAATTGCCACACCTGAAAGCTCAAGAACAACAAAAAAAGCAAGCTCACCCAATAGGTTTAGATGACAGGAAAGAATCAAATTGTCATATAAAATCAACAAAATAGAAACACAGAAGACAATACAAGGAATCAGTGAGACAACGAGTTGAGCCTTTGAGAAAATCGACACAATAAACAAACTATCTAAACTAACCAAAAGCCAGAGAAAAAATATCCAAATTAATAAAATCAGAAATGAAAAGGGGGAGATAACAACAGACACAGAGAAAATCCAGAGAATCTTCAGGTCATACTTCAAAAACCTGTACTCCACAAAATTGGAAAACTTAAAGGCAATGAATAATTTTCTGGATAAATATCACTTACTAAAATTAAATTAAGACCAGAAAAGCAAATTTAATAGACCTATAACTGCTAAGAGAATAGAAATAGCCATCAAAAGTCTCCCAACCAAAAAAAGCCCAAGACCAGATGATTATAGCACAGAATTCTTCAAGATTTTCAAAGAATAACTAATATCAATACTTGTTCCACACAATAGAAACAGAAAGAACAATGCCAAACTCGTTTACAAAGCAAAGTTACCCTGATACCCAAACCACAAAAACGCACTAAGAAAGAGAGTTACAGACCAATATCATAACATAACATTTGTACAAAAATACTGAATAAAATACTGGCAAACCGAATCCAAGAACCCATCAGAAAAATCATCTACCATAACCATGTAGGCTTCATCCTAGAGATGCATAGATGGCTTAACATTAAAAAATTAGGCAATGTAATCCACCATATAAACGAACTGAAAGAAAAAACACATGATCATCTCATTAGATGCTGAAAAAGCCTCCAACAAAATTCAACATCCCTTCATGATAAAGGTCTAGGAGAGAGCAGGTATACAAGGAACATACCTAAACATAATAAAGACAATATACAGCAAGCCAACAGCAAACATCAAACTAAATGGAGAGAAACAGAAAGCAATCCCACTGAAATCAGGATATTTATCTCTTATCCCACCTTCAAGGATAATGGATACATGGAGAATATTAGTGTTTTATTTCCATTTTGTAACTATTTTTTTTGTCTTAGGACCTGATTTGACATTGAACTGTGTTAACATCCCTCGGATGCCACATGAACTATGTTAACATCTATAGCAGTGCCTTCGATGGGAAAGTCTCAATACATGGATGCTTCCTTGACCTAGGGATTCACTAGAGGATCTCAACAGTATTTATATGTATTAAGTCTTCAAGCCTCAACTCAATTCTAAAACAGGCTATTACACAGGACTGGTGCTATGAATCAAAGAAGCAGTAGAGAAACAAAAATCCCTCAGGGAATATCAAAATGAGACTGAGCAGTGCAGGTTGGATTCTTCCAGCTTCTTTATGTAGGCATTTAGTGCTATGAATTTTCTTCTTAACACTGCTTTCATTGTGTCCCATTAGTTTGGTTATGTTGTGCATTCATTTTTGTTGAATTTTAGGAAGTCCTTAATTTTTTTATTTCTTCCCTGATGCATTGGTGATTCAGATGAGCATTGTTTAATTTCCATGTGTTTGTGGGCTTTCTGAAACTACTGTTACTGTTGAATTCTAACTTTAAGCCACGGTGATCCTATAAGATACATGGGGTAATTCCGTGTGTGTGTGTGTGTGTGTGTGTGTGTGTGTGTGTGTGTGTCTGATGACATCTGCTTTGTTACTGAGTATGTGGTCAATTTTTGAGAAGGTTCCATGGAGGTTGAGAAGGTTTACTCTTTTATGTTTGAATGGAATGTTCTATAGATGTCTGTTCAGTCCATTGGAGTCACAGCATCTGTTAGTTCCAATATTTCTCTGTTAAATTTCTTTCTGGCAGACCTGTCCAGTGGTGAGAGTGGGGTGTGGAAGTCTCCCACTATTAGTGTGTAGAGCTTAATGTGTGATTTAAGCTTTAGTAATGTTTTTCTTACAAATGTGGGGCATAGATACTCGGAATTGAGATTTCCTCTTGATGGATTTTTCATGTGACACATTGTATTATTTTTTAAATGTGCAAAAAACAAACATAATAATAAAAATTAAGGATTTTAGGGATTTCAGAGAAACTGACAGTAATTGGTCAGTCATATCATGAAACTGCACTTCCTGGTGAGTGAAATGTCTCATAAATCCAACAGGATGCAGATTTTCATAGGGTGGAGCAGGGGTGGAGCAAGTTAATTGCTGAGATGCAGCTAAGCATCGATTTCCAGAAATGTACTGCTCATTTCGTCAAGTTATGACTCTACTAGTGTGTGCCTAAAAGCAACCAACACAAAGGGTTTCTTTTTGAAACAGAGGAAAATTAAGGAAAAACAGTAGATATTGAACATATTTGTTTTATAGTTACTGGGAAAAGCTTCCATTTTGAAAACAAATAAACAACAACAAAACAGCACTTTTTTCATAACAAAACTGTGAGCTGAGGTCATTTAAAACACAAAATGTGGAGGAAGAGCTGCAGAGGAAACTGCTGGGGTGTGTTTCCATGAGTTTGCCTTTCCTTTTCATTATTTCCATGAGTTGATTCGGAATATTCAGAAAAGAGAAAAATAACAATGTGAGATTTAAATTTCTGAGATTTGGAAAGCAGTGCCATCAGAACTATATTTTAAACATTGACTATATGAGGGCTGTTCCATTTTCCAGGGTCGTTAATGTTTCTCCCTAAATCACTACCCTGAGGGAGGTGAGCCATTTCTACCTTAATCATACAAACTTCTGAGGGGTGGCACATAGGTCAATGGTTCTCAACCCTCCTTCATATAACACCCTCCTCTAGAGGTTTTTTTAAATGCCCCAGCCATACCTTGAGAGAAGTGGATTTAATTAGTTGAGCTAGATTCAAACAATGGTTTGGGGTTTGTTGTTGTGTTTGTCTTCAGTGGTCAGTTTATTTAATATGAGGTGAAGGTTGGCGACCACTATAATAGATAAATGTATGCCCTTCAGTAGTGACTGGTCTAAAACATTTTAAACACAGAGCCAATGACTCTTCCAACATTAAACAAAATGCTTCATAATGGTAGAAAATTGGGAATGCATTTTATTTGTTAATTTCTCTTTATGACTTGATGTAGTCACAGGAGAAAAAGATTCCTGAGTGTGCTATGAATGAGTCCTTGTCTGCAGGACTCAATATACTTGTTCATCATAGAACACCCTAATTTGTATTTCTACATCTGCCTTAAATGGATATCCACATCTATTTCTCTTTCCTTATATGAAAAGTTGTATAAACATTTTAGTAAGTTAAAGGAATTTCTCTCAGCATGAAGTTTATTACTGAAGCACGTTATTAGGTCAGTCCAGTCAGGCTCAGAAATGGGGGTGGGAACAGAGGTGCATTAGGGAAGGGACTGGGAGCAGAGGAGGGAGGGGGAAATGCAGCCAGATTGCAAAATAAAGAAATAAATTTATTTAAAATAAGAGAAATACATAATAGAGTATCAGTGATTTTCCATACACTTTCTTCAGTCATGATGCCAGTCTCCTGACTTTTATGACAATATTTGTTTTCTTTTATTTGTACTTCTAATAAACAGAACAAGAATTAGTAAACATTATAGTGTGGCTAAGAACTGTACTTGAAAAACTCACATAAGAGGGTTTGTCTCGTCTGTTTCACATCATTGCAACTATTTGAGCCCATTGGTCCCTTCTTTCTTGTTTTTGCTCTGAAGTATTTCATTTTAGCACATTATAGTAAATGTATCCCTTTTACTGCCAATGTTATAAGAGGCAATACTATTATCTCATTACTAAAACTAATGCCCACAAATCACTGTTGCCTTTCTATCAATAGCCTTTCTGAGGAGTACATCATCGAAGAGTGAAATTACTGAGAAGAAATGGGTCTTCGTTTTATATCATTAAGGCAAAATACCTGAGCAAAATAACTTAGATAATAATTTATTTGTGGTCTTGGTCACAGAAAATTCAATCCATCCTTGTGGGAAGGGAATGAGAGAGTAGCTCAAAGCATGGCAACATGGAAGGAGGGACGGAAGGGACAATGGGAGGGAGGGACGGAGGGAGGGAGAATGGCTGCAGTGGTAAGCTACTCCTTCCTTCTACATTTTTTCACAAAGGCACCCCATCTTAGTGTGTTTCAGCCTACTCTTAGTGCAAATATTGCCCCCTATATTAGTTCTCTCAGGAAGTATATTGTGTGTATATCATTATAATATGTGTGTGCATGTGTATATGTGTGTGTGTGAGAGAGTTTCTATGTGATGGAGATTAGCCACTACCATGTATGTAATACAGTTGTGAGATAATAAATAACTTATGAATTAGTTGTACAAATTTATACTCCTATGACCAGTGTGTAAACATTCTTGTAGTGTCTATCAGAAGTCTACCAAGCTGTCGCTATTTTTTTCTGCTGTGTGGTTGTAAATGTTCCATTGTGTAAATGTTCCACATTTTCATTATCCATTCAAAAGCAAAGAAAACCATCCCACAAATCACAATCCCAGAGAACTTAGACAACAATGAGGACCCTAAGAGAGATATACATAGATCTAACCTACATGGGAAGTAGGAAAAGACAAGATCTCCTGAGTAAATTGGGAGCATGGGGACCTTGGGGGAGGGCTTAAGGGGAGGGGAGAGGCAGGGAGGGGAGCATAGAAAAATGTAGAGATCAATAAAAATCAATTTAAAAAAGAGGTCTACTAAGCATGGTACACCAACCAAAACCAGTGAGCGAGCTATATTTTTCAAGTGGCATTTGTTAACACAGCCATACTTGAGTTATCATTGCCAATGACTGATTTGGGAGCACAGAGCACAACTCAGTGCTTGGAGACAGAAACCAAGTAGCAGGCCCTACCTAAAATGTTTACAATCCAATCCTTTCTGGGAAGAATTTCACCAGACATTCCTCTCCTTCACTAGTTCACTATTTCTTTTATTAATTTTCCCCACCTTGTCATTTCATGTGAGTCTGTATTTACATCCTCCCATGTAGTTATAATATTGGAAATCTTTTCATATGTTCTTGAATATTGCATACTTTCATTGTTCAAATTCCCCTGACCAGGTTTTTTTTTTCTTTTAATTTCTGTCATTTGTATTGCATTTTTTATAAAATCTGGTTTTGAATTCCATGCTGGTTCTGTAGCTATAATTGTTTTTTCTACCCTGAAGCTGCCTCTTCACTCTCTTAATGATGCTTTTTGATGAGGAAGATTTCTTAAATTTTAATGTAGTCAAAACTTAACTGATTTTACTTTTGGCTAAGAAGCCGTGTCCTATTCAGAAAGTAATTTTTTTTCCAAAAGTAAGTACTATCTTACACTACTACCTAGTAAATAGTATCTCAGAAAGTTTCTGGTGTATTAGTAGATATCATAAGAGTTTTTTGTTATTGTTACTATCACTAACACCAATGTGTAGAAGTTGGGACGTTACAAAAAACCCTACCCTTACAGAATGACATACATGACAAGCTCTCTGGCCACGGTATTAGTCATGCTTCTGGTGACAATTATAATTCTAAAGTATTGATTAGCTTACAGTGTGTGTGTGTGTGTGTGTGTGTGTGTGTGTGTCCATGTGCACATGTGTATATGGTATCTCTGCAACCATTTTTTATTTAAAAAGTTCTCTTTTTCCCATTACTCATAACTTGTTACTGCTGTCACTAGTTGGGTATTATTCTTGAAAGTTATTTAGTATAGTCAACCATATTTAGTCTGTGTATACTCTGTCAAAACAGTCGTGGTAATAACGATAATGGAAATGAATTGTTCTAAACAAATGTGTTTTTGTCCAATACGTATTTATTGTTTATGGACTACATACTAAGAAATTTCGCAGCACCAGGGAGAGCAATCAAAAGCTGAAATCATGGGATCTGGAGACTACATCACAAATACATTGCTTCATTCTTTTACTTCAAGAGTTATTCTGATCTTGCACTTCATTGACTCCTGATTAATCTTTGTATAGTAAACTCTTGATCTTTTGAGTTCCTAAGTTTATTAATTATATTTTTTAGTTCTTGAATTTTTTATCCTTGCTAAATCTGTCTTTCCTTCTGTCCTAGATGTCATATCTTATAGTAATTAATTCTTGAGATATTTTAAAGTCTGTGAGTATTCAGAGCACCCATAAGTATAATTATTTTCTTTATTCTGGTGGCTCTTGCTTGCCTCCATACATATCAGGGTTCTCTGTTGTTTGCTTTCACATGTACCCAAGATATCTTTGAAAATATTTACAGAATCTAGTGGGAAACCTCAAGATAATCTGATCATCTTTTATAAAGTGATTTATTTTTACCATTAGTTATCTTGGGTACTAACCATTCTGGAACTCCATTTCCCCTTTTCAGGAATAAGATATCTAGAAACAAATATTATACTGGGAGGATTTCTATATATCTGATTAACTTTCATTTCTAGACTGGTGGGAATCCTTTGGGTATCAGTCCAAAGGAAGGGGGCTTCCTCCGAACATGTTTTTGTTTGTGACACTTTAGTATCACTGTGGTCCCTAAGAAGAGACTGACAATTCCTACTCAGCACCCTTGTCAGGGATCCGTCAATAATACCCCTAGAGGTCAGTGGCAATTTCCCCCAGTTTCTTTCTTTCTTGAATTCACAATATAGTCATCCTTCCCTCCCAAGGCAGAGCCAGTTCCTATACATGCCTCCAGAGCTTGTTCTGCTTTGGGGATAAAGTTGAATAGAATTATCATACTCTTTACTACAGAGTTCTGTACTTTGAGTTTCATATGTAAGATGGAAAAGTGGTGGAACTTCAATATTTCACCAGGAAGAGGAATCAAAAGAATAATTGGTGAATAAATTAATGTTGCCTAAAGTATTTGCCTCTAGCACCATGACCTCTTCACTATTTTTGACAATTATGATGTTTGATAAAAGTGATAGGTGATAAAACTTGGATGATTTTTAATATAAATTGTCAATATTTATGTATAATCTCATTATTCATATTTTACTGTCTTTGAATATGAAAATATTTTATATAAGTTTTGCCAACTATGACTGAGAACCAAAGACTATGATATGTGTGCAGTTATGATAAAAAGATAATAAAAAATATTTCCAGAAAATGTTAGGATGTTTCTGTGTTTCATAAAGAAATAGCATGTGACTTAACAGAATGATTTTTTAGACTTTAGAACTAAATAATCACATCCTTATCTAGACACACAGCAATTTTTAATTAATCATATTTTTGCCCTTTTCCTTTGTTTTCTTCTATTTTTGAGATTATAATATGATTACATCATTTCTCCTTTCCATTTTTTCTTTTAATACACTGCCTCCTTTTTCATTTTAAATTTCATGGCCTATTTTTCCATTATCATTACAAATATTTTGTTTTACTAAATATGACTGTGTCAGTCTGTGCGTTACTTGTATTCACTTTTAAAGCCACAAAGAAAGCCTTTTCTGTTTATAACACTTACAAAGGTTTATAAATTCACATTAACATGATAAACCCTGAGAATTTTGTTATTAAAATATTGTTTTAGACAAGTTAAGGAGATTGCTAAGACTTAGCACCACAGTGTGTTAGGAGAAATGCACATGCAACTGTTTAAGGAGTATCAAGGATTTATTAAGCTGTAAAAGTAGGGAAATACACTCACAAATGCAGAATAGGGTAAATGTAGTTTCAGTGTCTTTGGAAAGCTGGGAACGGATCATTCACTGCTTCACGCTTCCTGCCTTGGTCTTCACCACCCACTCTCCTTCCTTCCTTTCAACAGGTCTTGTCAACAGACAAACACTGCCTCTAAGGGGTCAGATAGCCCAAGGTCATGGACAGAGCAAATACCCACTACAGCAATGCCAAACTTATTGTATAATTGGAGCTGCTCTCAGCCTTTACCACAGAAGCATCTATTTTTCAGGGAATGATGTTAATACAAAGAAGCGAAACTGGCTAAGGCGCAGAGAAAAAGTGACTGTGGGATACTGGACCCTAAATTGGACTTTTTATCCCTTCCTCCAAGCATGAGGGAACATCGCATAGCAGTGGACAGAAAGAGCGTAATGTTGGGGAGGAGTGTTGCAAAACAGTGCCTTCTGCATAGGGCACGGCCACTGCACTCGTGAACTTGGTTCAGCTGTGGTTACCTGCACAAGATTGCTGAAGGATTATGGGAAGTTAATGGGTGCGTGGGGAGGGGACATCCTATTCTTCAGTGGTGAAGTAGCTGAGATATTGTTCAGGTTCTAGCAAATAACCTCTCACTCATGCTCACACAAACAATTACCTTTAATCTGAGACTAACCTTCCTGATGCTGTGGCCCTTTAATACAGTTCCTCATGTTGTGGTGACCCCTGACCATGAAATTATTTTAATTGCTACTTCATAACTGTAATTTTGCTACTGTTATGAATCGTAATGCAAGCACCTGATATTTCCAATGGTCTTAGGTGACCCCTGTGGAAAGGGTCGTTTGACCCTCAAAGGGGTTGTGACCCACAGTCCGATAACAACTGCCTTCAAGTGTGAAAAATAAAAGATCCAAGTAGGAGTGCTTTTGTTGGAAAAATGGAATTCAGTGTGAGAGAGGGATGAGACAGAGCAATAGTGATGAAAATGACTAGTATTCAGTATATAAATCAATGACATTGTCAAAGAGTAAAATAAAAATAGTTAACAATCCTACTAATGGGATGAAATAGAACCTTCCTAAAATATAGTTTCAAACCAAAATAACTAATTATTAATATATTCTTCATTACCAGGTCTGATAAATCTAAGTAAAATCAAGCAAAAGGGGTAAAATTCAGTAATATCAATCAATTATTTAGAGTTTGGGGGACAGAACCTAGTTGCCTCATTCAGTTTAAAGTGACTTGTTTCAATGTGAACCTGTACCCTTTCCATTAGTTTCCATTGCACCATGGTCAGGAGATATGTATATCTAAATTCATGACTGCATATAAATAATAGAGATTGTTTGGGTTTTGTTGAGGTATACCAAGAAATATACTACATATATTTTAAATGTATAATGTTTTTCTAAGCTAAGAATAAAAACTATCACCACAATCAATTGAATATATAACCATAAATGCTATCCCTGTTTGCACAAGAGCTGTCCTAAGACAACCATTACTTTCATTTTGAAAATGTTTTATTATCAACCTATCTTTATTTATTTGTTTGATATTTTATTGTGTGTGTTTCATGCTATGGCAAATATTGTGATGCCAATGGATGATTTTTGGGATTCAGTTCTCTTCTACCCTCCTATGGTTCCTAGGGATGGAACTAGAGTCAATAGGCTTGGTTATATCCACTCCACAGGGTGATGCTGAATAAATTCTGGTTTCATTTATTCAGCAATTATTATAGAGACGTTTACTGCACACAGTTCATATCAATCGTTAAATTCTGAGTGAAGCGTAGTGGCTCATACCTATAATCCCAATAGTCAGAAGGGTTAGGCAGGAGGAATGCTGATCAGGGATACATAATAAATCACTTGGCACTCTGGGGCTAAAAGTAAAACTATATCTCAAAAAGAAAAGTGAAGCCACCTTTCAGATTTTCTGATTAAAATTTTTCTATTTTTCTGGAGAGATAGGAGGTAACTTATCTGTGCCCCTACAGTGCTAGTCAGTTTTCCATGACTGCAAAGTGAGTTTTGGCAGGTGGTTCCTTTTAAGGAATTGGTGCATTGTATCCCTGTATTCGAATGTGACATGTAAAGTGACTATATAATAGCTTCTTTACATTTTCTTGCTTGAGAATTTGTAGTGATTCTGCCTCTCTCAATTCTAATGTTGCTCATTTGTATCTTTTATGTTTAATTAAAAATAATGATTAGCCTGACTCAAAAGTTCCAATGTTATTGATCTTTGAAGAGAACTTGCTTTAAGAAAAGTATAGATTTTAATATTCATTGATATTAAGGTTTGCCTGGAGTTTAATTACTTTTTAGCAAGTTTCTTATATTGAAGGTAATTTCTCATTCTGTCCTTGGGGACCCTAAAGACACATACCAAATTTTCTGTTGTAGTTTCACTTGTCCTCAAAGTTCTTGAGTTCTCAGCTGCTTTGCACTAAGACTCATATTTCTGGAAAGACAGACTTATTTTTCTATTGTCCACAGTAAAGCTCCTAAGAAGTTCTGGGAACTTTGTGTAAGAAAGAATTCAGAAGCCCTGAAAGTTGCTGAGTGGCCGGCAGCCTCTTTCTCTACACAATGCCATAACTATCACGCTGATAACTGTACATACTTTCAGACTCTTTCACAAGCTTCAAAACAATAACCAGTTTTCTAGGTTATATTAAGAGAAAAATGCCTTCTCTCCTAAACTATATGTTCAGTTTGCTAAGGTGAAATATGTAATTTAGTTGCATATCATGAGAGTGGTACCCCGAGGCTCATGGAGGGCATAATCTTCATATCCACTGAGGACTGAAAAGGCAAAACCCACACCTCAGCTTCTGTGTCAGTTGACACATCAGAGATAGTAATGAGACATCATCGTATATCTGCCAAAATGGTATCAGTAGAGATCTGATGAGATCCAAATTCCTACCCTGAGCAGTTACAAGGAACTGTGTATCATCACTCAACATCCCTACAAGTGAACAGAGCCTAAGTGGAGAGAGAGCTTTGTTCCCACGCAGCTGTCACGACACAATGCTGTGATTGCTTCAATAGTATGATGTCAAAAGAAGCCTGCATATAAAAGACTCCGGAGCATATAGAAAACTACTCAATGCCTAAGGTTTCAATCAAATGTCACTTGGCACATTTACATTTAAAAATTCCATCAAGCTAAATAATCAAGATACAGTAAATGTACACTAGTGCTGAGGTGAGAGGATGTTGACACTGTCTGTGACAGCTTTTACAAAGAGCTTCAATGTGAATGCATGAGCAACAAATGAAGGGACCAAAAAACCTTGAATGTCTCAACATTCAAGATATGTAAGAAATAAAGAGGAACAAATCTGGGAACTGAGGTGTATTTGAATACACAATGTATGGGCCCAAAATCAGAGTAGAGAAAATGGGTTGATTAGTCAACTTGAAGTTGAAGTTGAAATTACCTCATCTGAACCTAATATACAGACTTTACCTGAGATGACAGCTAGGACTCCAAAGCGAGTCTTACACTCGATGTCATAGAATGACACAAGAGCAGTACAGCTTTTGTTAGAATATATAAACCTGTTCAAAGGATAGTAATATATATATGTGTGTGTGTATGTATTCATATTATTATATGGTTAGCCTTAATATTATCACATGTAATACACTAGAAGTATTCTTGGGTTTCTGACAGTATCAACTGTGTGTTTTCTTCATCCAGAAACTGAAAGACATTTTCACCTTTGTGTCCACAATAATGAGGTGCCCTGGTTCCCAGAACCTCCCCTAACAATGTCTTCTTGCAATACCAGCTATTAGTGCAAAGTTAGCATTTTATCTCATTTTCTCCAAGGTGGAAATAATGGACTACTTGACTTGGTTTTCGTGACTGCCTTTCATCTTTTGCATATGTGAACATTTCCCCCAATGTACAGTTCATATCAAAGACGCTCTGAAGGCGCTTTACATCTTTCTTACAAGCGTTGCAAAATTCTGCTTCATTGCTTTCCTTTTAACTAGTGACTCTCTCTGAAATCAGAATTCTTTTGACTCTCTGCTTCTTAGTCTGTGACTAGCATTAGCTCTGCCTAGTTCAGTTTTCTTCTTAGACAAACTGGTCCAAATTAATGAGATTCTGCACCCAATACTCTTTAGAAATAGCTAAACCTCATGAGGAAATGCAACCGGTCTCCACTTACTTCCTCTTCTCTGCTTCTCTATGTTCCTCCACTCTAGCCTTCCCATACCCTGGCTTTAACAGATCTGTATTATTATAAAATCACAGATATTCATCTCATGCTCTAGATTTAATCTCCTGATGATTGAGATAGTGACTGAGAAGTCATGTTCCTCTAATCAGTTTCTTCAATACGATTTTTTTTAATTCCAGTAAAAACTGAACTGAGGTTGCTAAGAGGCATTTATCATTGTAGTTTAGCGGGATACTTAGAATATATTTGCTCTGCTTGCTGCCAGGGATTAAACCCTGCTCTGCTACTGTTAAAAATACATTTAATGTTCTGAACAAAAGTTACTGGATGCAAAATTTCATGTCACCCAAGGTCATATGCAACTCTGGAGATAAGGTCCACATTCTTTCTATGGTACAGATTAATCCATGTGATCATTCAGGAATCAACAGGTTCATAGCTCTGAAGTCAGCCATTTAGCAGCAAATGGCATAAAACGATGTTTTGTTATTAACAGTTGTCAACATTCCTGATGTGTTCCTGCCTCAAGTACTTTCCAGGTCTGTCAATAATCTTACTGTTCTATGTAAGAATAAGTGAATTTTTAGAAATCCATAACATGTAAAGGAAAGGAGAGCTGACCTTGATTGTAATCTCTCTGTATTTGTAACTGTAGTTGCATAAAAGTTTACACACTGCCTTGTGAGCAAAAATTCTCCACTTTTTTTGAAGATGGTTGTGGAATATAGTAATCTGAACATATTGTTTATATCAAGCAGACAGCAATGACTAGAAGAAAATTTTCTCTGAAAATTACTTTATAAACTAGCGTGAAATAAAAATCAGTCAGATAAGTAATAGATTGCTTAAAAAAGACAGAAAGAAAAAAATCAAACAATACCTTCAGAAAATGGTTATTTGAAAAGAAATGTTTTTGATAATAGAGTTTGGAGAATTAAATCAAATACTATGCCAGTTCTGTGGGCATTAATACATTATGAAGAAATCCCTTTTACTGTGACAATTGAAGTAGGGAACTATTTCTTTGTCTTGGCCTTAATCTCTGCTTTGTTGCCTAGAAACCTGGTCTTTTAGAGGCATTTGCCCATCAAAGTGCAGTTAAAATAACACATTTAATTTTCAGACAGAGAGAGATAGAATAGAGATTGTAAAAAAGAGTAAAGGTAGGTTATAAAAATTGAGTTTTTGTTTATCTGTAGGTGTAACCTAAAATTACTCATGGTATCCATGCATAAATACATGAGAATGAATTCAGTAGCAAAGAAAATAATAAAACTATGGGTGATTTCATATTTAAGAGTATAAAATCTCAGTCTTCTCAGCAGAAGTTAAAGTAGCTTCTCAGTTGCTGAAGGAACCATGTGTAGAAGCTCATTACCTGCACAGTAAAACAATTAACAATTGACTGTGTGCCAAACACTCTCCCTTGAATGTTTCAACATTATCCCAATTGCTTCAGATTGTTCAACTACATTGCTAATAAAATTGCTTTGTAGGGTCCCAGCAAAGATACCTGGCATCCGGTCAAAGCATGTTTGCATATGGACCACTTTTTACTGTTTCTTCTACATTTGTCTTTTTTCTTTTGCAGCTTTGTCTTCTTTCCAATTGGCTAGAGATGCTCAAAAAACATCATGGGGATAAAACTAAACAAGAAATCCACTTAGCTGAGAGTTCCAAATAGATTAAAAACAACAATGGCGACAATATCAATGTCTTTACTAAATACTTCATAGCATATCTATGTAGTATTATGTTTCTATACTTAGCAGTGAATAGCTTTTTAATGCAATAAAGAGACCATATAGTAACTACTCCTACTAAAATCCAAAAAGCCATAGCCTTTTTTCCCTTGGCCCTATTAGCCTTGAATATGTCCCATGAGTGCCTTATTTGTCTTGTTTTTCTTTCCTGCAATCTAAGGTTTGTCCATTTTTTCCAAGTACTGCTCCTATAGTTTTGACTCTAACTGCTATGATGGGAAACAAAAACTACAATGACCAAAAGAATATTAAATTTGATATTGGCAGAAGATGATCATTTTCACTTCTAAATATATGGTGTGTATACAGAACTAAATAGACCATTTTTAGTGGGTAAATCCTCACCTGAGTGTGTATTAACTAAGTGTTATTAATTTAATTATATCTGAGGTACCTGAAGTCTTTTAATATGAAAGAATTTCTCATTTACCACTTCTTATGTGCCATCTGTGTTCAAATGAGCAACTTCCCTTCTTTGTGTTGAACATAAATCGTAGCTTTGCTGACCCACAGTAACTTTGATAAGGATGTAACTGTACCCGAGTTTGTGTTTCCTTTTGTTCATTATTATACACCAGTAGGGCCAGTCACTTGGGATTACATGTAATGCATAACAGGGTAAAGATGTATTGTGGGCAGAGTGAGTCCACGTTATATGGGCTGTCACTTTCCATCGTTCATGTAAAACTCATTCCTTAATCTATCCAGTTTCAGTTATCAGATATACTGATCAGTATAGCCTGCCTAAAACATGCAACTCAGAAGACATTTTGAAATTACAAAGATGGAAGAGGTAGATCAAAATACTACATGCTAAAAGTAGCCAAGCCTTATTGTTGATTTCATAACGTTAATTATGAACTGTGTGTTCATATCGTGTCTTCTGCATCTGAGATTCTTTCTTCTATCTCTTGTATTCTGTTGGTTATACTTGTCTGTGTGGTTCCCGTTCGTGTATCCAGATTTTCCATTTCCCGCCATCTCTCGGTTTGTGTTTTCTTCATTGCTTCCATTTCAGTTTTCAAGTTTTGAACTGTTTCCGTTACCTGTTTGATTGCTTTTCCTTGGTTT